>LR749530.1:1010773-1042307 GCA_902729485.2 Mus minutoides
CAGAAGCATAGTTGTTTTGTTTCTCAATTTTAAAATAATTTATATTTTTGGTGTTTCATAATATGTACAAAACATTGACAGAAAACCTAATGTACCTGAAGGCCCTGTTTCTACTAAGGAGGATTTCTTATTTTTCCTCAAAGGAAGCATGTAGGACTGACTCTGAGGTTTGAAACCTGCAGGGAGCACTTAGTAACTGGGTGATCTCAGACAAGTTGGCTTCTTCTATTTTATCTTAAAATTATATACACATGCGTGTGTTGTGGACTTGAGTGAGAAGTGCCTCCAGAGCCCAGAAGAGGCCTCTGTATCCCCAGTGGATCAGCCATGGCTGTGAGCCTCTGGACATGGGTGCTGGGAAATGAACACGTGTCCTCCGCAAGCACAGAATATAGGCTTAACCGACGACCCGGCGCTACTGTACCAGTTTCCTTTGCTTAGTTTTTATAACTTTTGTAGTGTTGGGAATCAAACAAATTATACCTAATTACGTCCGTTATGCCTCAGTCACACACACAAGGAGATGAGATTAAAAACTGCACTCGAGTGGCTGCCGAAGGGATTAGATGAGAAACACAGTGTTGAATCTGCGGTATGGTTGGGATGTGTGCACACAGGATTAGGGGGAACAATGAAAGCAGTCATGGTTTGGGGGCATTCGTGGCTGTGTGTTGAGTTCTGAACAGCTTTGAGTGTCTGGAGCAGAGGCTGACCTGTGGGACCTTTGGACCCCAGCTTGGGAAATCCCAGAAGAAAAGAGAGCAAATGGGTGTGATTCTCTATGGTGGTGGAAATGGCAAGGTTCTGGATGAATCCAGTTCATCAGGCTAAGTCTTCATGAAAAAGATAAAAGGTCTCAAAGCTAAGAGCTGTGCGCAGGGATAAGGGCAGGTCCACCCGTGGCTTAGGGGGCAGTGTTAGTGGGCGTCTTGCTATGAGACAGTGGGACTTTGTTGTAGTTGTTAGACATGGGGTTGGCAGACGAATATAAGACAGGAGAGCCAAGCACACACACTATATGTGCTTTGAGGGCTCAAGGACATGGGGGCAGCATGAAGGACAGTTTCTCAGACACCCTGAATATAAAATTAAAAACAGGACATAGTAAGACATTTAGAAACTGAAACAGAAATGGACACTTGAGTAATGCAATCCACACATGGTGTCTCCAGCAAAGACAACATACTTTCTGGAAAAACAGCAATACGTCTTTAAAAATTATAATGAGAATTGTGTCCCTCTTTCAAGTATTTCAATTTAAATTTTTAGAAGCTCAAAAAAAAAATTAATCATTGGCATATGAGGAAATGCACTTTGGCCTCCAGGTAGATAACCAAGTAACTCTCTGCTTAACTACCTTATTTTTGAACTAAGTAAAGAAAATTAACATCACTTGGAGCATGCCATGAACAAGAAAGAAGCCAGGTACCGGGTAGGTTCCTGTATGTCAGGGAGCGTATGAGGCAGCAGAGAGCCGGCAAAGGAACCCTAAGTCCAGGAGAGGAGGCTGTCTTTTGGCCTCTGCAGGCACCTCATATGCATTCACGCACACAAATAAAGAAATGTAAAAAAACAGAAATGACTAAATATTTGGTAACTTACGCCCAATATTTTAATAGAAAATTTCTAAAAGCCTGTTTGGGGTACTACTTTGTGCTACATTATCCAAGCTAAATCAAAGATCAGCAGAACCACTTCTGGGTAGTCTCCCAATATTGTTCTAGGGACCCAGAGACCACGAGCACCTAAGTCTATGCCTAAGAACTCAAAGGAGAAAAAATTCTTTTCAGGTCTCAGGAGAGGAAGGATATACAGGTACAAAAAGTAACAGCACAGAGCTAGTACATACCTAGCACTTTAATGAGACCATTAAATCCTTCAGTAGAAAACTGCCTTTCAACACCTGCTTTATGGTCCCTTCAGGGAAGGTTTTTTTTTTTTTTTTTTTTTTTTTTTTAAAGATTTATTTTATTTATTATATGTAAGTACACTGTAGCTGTCTTCAGGCATTCCAGAAGAGGGCGCCAGATCTCATTAAGGATGGTTGTGAGCCACCATGTGGTTGCTGGGATTTGAACTTATCACCTTCGGAAGAGCAGTCGGGTGCTCTTACCCGCTGAGCCATCTCACCAGCCCCGCAGGGAAGGTTTGTAGAATCCTCACCAATCATTATGAGGTACCAGGAACAGCTAGGTCCCAGGCGGACAAATAAATACATTAACACGTGAAGCAAGCTGGGTATGGTGGTCCATGCTTTCAATCTCAGCACTCAGGACACAAAGGTAGGCAGATCTCTGAGTTGGAGGCTAGCCTGGACTATATAGGAAGTTCCAGGCCAGCCAGGGGTAGGTAGAGAGACCTTGTCTCAAAGCAGGACGCAGCAACCCATGCCAGCATAACAAGTTCTAGGAACAGCGCCATCTTACTTGGGTGCTTTGGTTCAACAGCAACTCTCACGATCGGGGTGGCTTCAAAGTTGAGGGGAATAAACGGTGGGCAGGATGGTAGGCTGCACAAAGTTGCAGATTTTAGCACAAAGTCCTGGAGGCCTCCAATTCCTGCAGAGAGAAAAAGACCCAGGAGATCAATCAATTCTGAACTCAGGTTAGGAAAATAACAGCACAGACCTAGTACATACCTAGTACACTGCCAAACTGAATGAGGGAGGCATACAGTGTGTGTGTGTGTGTGTGTGTGTGTGTGTGTGTGTGTGTGTGTGTGTTTAACCTAGTTAATATTATTCTTGCCAAAAATACAGTAATTCTGGGTGGGTGTGGTGGGACACAACTTTCATCCCAGCACTGTAGAGCAGAGGCAGGCAGTTCTGTGAATTCCAGGCCAGCCAGTGCTATACAGTGAGATCCTGTTTCAAAAAACCAAACAACAAACCAACCCTCAGAAATTTGCTAGGTTTTGTTTTGCAGATGGGCAAACTCAGTTGCATTGAGTTTAGTGAAAGCATATCTATTTTGACAATAGAAATGATCACTTCTAGGCTCCGTGTTTGTGTATATGTTCATGTGGCTACGTGTATATGTATTTGGGGGGTGCAAGTGCATGATGAGTATGCACATGTGTGTGGAGGCCAGAGGTAGATGCCAGGCATCTTCTTAATAGCTTTCTGCCTTATTTTTTGAGGCAGGGTCTCTTGTTGAACCTGAAGGTCCCCAGCTGGCTAGATTGGAGGCCAGTGAGTCCAGGGGTGTGCCTGACTCCCTTGCCCCAGGAGTGGGGCTCCAACTGGGGCTCTTATGTGGGTGCTAGGAATCCAAACTCAGGTCTTTATACTTGTACAGCAGACACTTTCCAGACTGAGCCATTTCTCCAGGCCCCACTTCTAGATACTTTGTTCAAGTAATAGTTTGTAATCACCCTTCAAAATATATACTAATTTAATGAATATGAACCTTTGCTCAAAATAATCATCTTGCTAAATATACTTACACACAGATAAGGGAAATTTAGAAATCTGCAATGTGTCATGGCTACTGAGTATTAACCCCCCAGCTATTCTGAATTCTACTCCAGTTTTAAAGAGAATCCCAGTTCCCTCTCTGGGCTCCTGGATGATGAATACGTGAGACTCTGAAGGGTACACGTGGTCTCTGGATAAATGAGATGGAGTGGAGAGGATTTCCTAGAGAGATGAAAGGACATTCTGATCTCACATTCAGCATCAGCGTGGACAGGGTTTTAGAACACATGAAGAACCATGCACGAAGACCACTTGGGAGTTATTGTGTTGAAATTAAAGACTGAAAAGGCTAAGAGGAAGGAGAGGTTTGCCTGCTTTAGAGAAAGGTGCTGCAGGAAAAGAGGGCAGTGCTCTGGACATAGAAAGAACCAAGGAAAGGAAAGCCTGCTGTGTTCTCAGCATAAGCTTCTGTAAACCCCTTCCCCGCTTCCGGGTAGGAAAAGGAAGACCACTCCACCCAGTGCAGCAGCTGGTCTGGGCCTGGAGGCCTGAGGCAAGGGCTCGGCCACACACTGGGAAGAGCTCACAGGAATCTCCTGTCCGACTACACCCGTGGTGGAGGCTGTTGATGCCTCAACCAGAGCACAGTCAGATGCACCGTCTCCTGAAGCCAACTCCAAGTGTCAGGGACAAAGAGTTCATTCCAGGATTAAAGGGGTGGCCCCATCTGGACAGGCCTGCACACTCCAACAAACCCTTTTGACTGAAATCATAATTCCTTAAAATTCCTTACTACTGCCCCCATTGGCCCAGAACCCCGAAGTGTGTCTAGCTGCAGCTTCTTCCTGTTTGTCTCCCTGGTATCAAGGTGTAAGACATCTGGGGCAGGGCTACTAGAAATTGCCTCATCTCTGTTCCTGAGGCCAGGCTTCAGGAAAACCACATAGTAAGCCTACCCTCTCACACTTCCTTCATCCTGCTTCTGACCTCTGACAGTGGCACTTCCTTCCTGCACACAGCACTCGGTCTTGCTGGGAGGACAAATGCTGCCCTGTCCTCTACACTATAAGGGATATGAGTTGCAGATGGTCAGTGACTCTGAACACTAGCTTTCTGACTGCTGGTTTACATTTTGCTGTTCCAGTGCCCAGACCTATTCCGGCTATTTTGATCTGTCCAGATGTGCTAGCATGACAAGAATTCCCCTAAATAGGAAAAGTCAATGCTATAGAATTCATAGCAAAGGACATGATCCAAAGAGCAAAACCCTTGTTACCTGTGTGTAATTTTAATTTGTTCAAATCCTATTTTTAATGGTGGTTCTTAAATGCTTTAACCTCCCTTGATCCCACCCACCAGAGGTAGTAGAAAACAATGGATATGGGGGGGAAGTGGACCTATTTAGAAAGGTTCTTTGGAGCAACTCCTGTCTGTGTTGTCTGGAAATTGGCAGTTCAGTTCATAGGTTAGCAGGTAGCGGGAGCCCAATCCACTGGCAAATACTTCATGGATACACCAGCAGTCCAGTTCAGTTAGCAACAGGGTGACATGACCTAGCAGAGACAGCCAGGCCTCAGCCTCTGCTGGAGTCAGCAGGAGGGACCTGGAGGGACACCATGAAAAGTTCTCCACTGAGCCTCTCTCAGGGAAGCAAAGATTATCGAAGAAGCAAGACCCACAAGCGCTGCACAGCTAGCTGTACCAGCAAGCTCAGCTCCCTCTCCATCACCCCGCTGATTCCTATGTATCCCCTCCACACATCACGTGATTCGTATGTATCCCCTCCACACATCACGTGTCCTCCTTATGCCTTGCCTCAGCACGTACATCCAATCAGCCTGAGTCCAAGGAAGTGGCAGGAAGCTGCAGCACACCACCAGAAGATTTTTGGTGTGTTTCTCTCTATGGAGTCCTGACAAATGCAGCTCAATTACAGTGTAAGGTGGGCCAATACATGTGTGTTATTACCCAAGAACCCTTTATCACACATCCTTTCATGTGCTTGCTTTATCGGAACATCCTCTTTCCTATGTCTGCTTCAGCAAAACGTTCCTTCTCGAGTTTGCCTTAGCCTTTCACACCTGTGTCCACTTTAATAAAACATTCCTTCATGTGTTTGCCCCAGAAAAACACCATCCAACCGACTTTCCAAAGAACCCTCAAGTTTCTGCTTCACTTGTATTACAGATTACTGATTTTATTTATTTTAAAATATAATTTAAAAACACAGAAAAAGGACCATTAAGATTATTTGGGCAAATCACAGACTGAAATCTCTGAGAATTCTGTGATAAGATATAGGGCAACATTAAGTGTGCATTTTGGTTCTCATATCAAATACAGTCTGAAACAAATTTTTTTTGCCTTAAAAATGATGCCATCAAATTCACTTGAGAAAAAAAAAACAAAGACAGCATCCACATTACCCCCCACCCTCACACTGCTCCCGTTTCCTTCTCCCTCCCATTTTCTCCTTTTAGGGACACCTTTATGCTATTACAACATTTAACAATCTTGTGCTCTTTCTTTACTTAAATCATGATTTTTTTCACTTCAATCATTTCAGTAAATATTATAATAATCATCCAGGTATGAGATCCCTATACTCAGGAGGCTGAAGCAGGATGTGAATTGAAGTCAGCTTATGCTATACAGACCTTTTCTCAAAACTGAAAGCTAACCCTCACTATTCCCTTCACCTAAGACTTGTAGGGGAGGGCGCACTCCAAAGGAGTCATTTCAGAGTTCCCGAGTTAGAAAGAGACTGGCTCCATGTGAAAAACCCCTAATGATGGTAGCCGTCGGTTTTAGTCCCTGTATTTATTTCCAAGGTGGTTTTTTTTTAATTCACTTTATATTCTGCTTACTGCTCCCCTGCCACAATTCTTCCCCCCATTCCCTTTTCCCCTCTTCTCTGAGAGAGTGCCCCCACCTTGGTATTCCCCAACTCTGGCACACCAAGTTTCTTTGGGGCTAGGTGTATCCTCTCCCACTGAGGGCAGACAAGTCAGCCGAGCTAAGAGAAACCATATCCCATGGTCTGGCAACAGCTTTTGGGATAGCCTCTGTTTCAGTTGTTAAGGACCCACATGAAGACCAAGCTGCTCATCTGCTACAAATGGGGGGTAGGGGTGGGCTATGTCCAGCCCATGTATGCTCTTTGGTTGGTGGTTCAGTCTCTGAGAGCCCTAAGGGTCCAGGTTAGCTGAGAATGCTGGTCTTCCTGTGGAGTTCCTATTCCCTTCAGGGCCTGCAATCCTTCCTCCTGTTCTTCCATAAGAGTCCTCAAGTTCCATTCACTGCTGGGCTGTGGGTACCTGCATCTGTCTGAGCTAGATGCTGGGCAGAGCCTCTCAGAGGACAGCCATTCTAGACTCCTGTCTGCAAGCATAACAGAGTATCATTAACAGTGTCAGGAATCGGTGCTTGCCATGGCATGGGTCTTATGTTGGGCTGGTTATTGGTTGGCCATTCCCCCAGTCTCTGCTCCATCCACTGTGCCTGCATTTCTTGTAGACAGGATAAACTTGGGATTGAAAGTTTTATGGGTGTGCTGGTATCTCTATAACTCCACTGGGGTTCCTGCTAGGCTACAGGAGGTGGTGGCCTCTTCAGGTTCCATATTATTTCCAAATTTTAGAATTACAAAACAAACAAACAAACAAACAAACAAATAAAAGGTAGAGAATCCAGATTAAGGATCTGGAGATTAGAGCGGTTTATGGAACAAAAATAACTCTAGCTTGTTTGTTTTGTAACTGACAGAAGGTAAATGACTTTACACACTAGCTGTACCTCATAGACATGATGACAGTCACCAGAACCAAATAAATGCTGAGTTCTTCAACTGGGTATAGAGGTCCTGGCTAGGCTCACTACCATTCATTTGATTATTTTGAATTAAATATTAATATTTCACAATGTTAGCAGGCCATTTTTCCCAGGCTGTCCCTAATATCCCTACTAAAAAGTTGCTCAGACATAAACAATAATATATGTATGTGTGTGTGTGTGTATATATATATATATATATATATATATATATATATATATACATGTTAAAACTTTTACAAAGATTGAGAAGTAGGTTGGCTTTTTGTTACATAGGTGGAATCAATCTAGCATGAGGTTGTCCTGAAGGCTTCAGGAAGATGCTAAAGCTACTGCTAAATACTAACACTGCTTTCTGGGGACAAGCCGGTCAGTTCAGTTGTCTGTACATAAAACAACATTATTCTCTTAAGAAAAACTTAGGTTTGTAAAGTACTCCTCCCGGTCTAAAAGAAAAGCTTTACTGGGTTTACAATTTGTTGGAAATATGCTAACGTTCTAGCTAGCAGATGCTCCCTGGTGTTTAACATTATCATAGTGAAAGACTCCCAGCCTGCCCTTCTCAAGCTGGCTGGGCAGAACTGATGGCTTCCCTTAAACTCTGGAAAAGCTCATTTGCACACAGCCTCAGCTCTGTTCGAGTGGAGAGCCACTTTGGAAGGATCGTGGGGACTTCTCTACTGCTTAAGTACATCCCTCAGGATGTGGGAAGTCCTTAAAAAAGTGACATTATGCCCTATGCCCAATGCCATTAGGTACTCAAGGAGCCCATCCATCTGCCCCCAGGTTACCCTCCAGGTCTGCTTCCTTGTCTCTCAGACTCAGCAGTTTGACTCAACTCCAAAGAGTGCTAGTGAACCCACACTTTACGACCCTCATCATGGAGGCGGGGAGGTGGAGAGGGAAGACCAGAAACATAAACATGCTTTTCCAAGCCTGCTTTGCCAGCATTGCCAAGGTTGACAGGTATAGGCTAGCTAAGGTGTTCACAAGATTGGCTGGCCTGTTAGATATACTAAGCAGGCCCATGAAATCGACAGACTGTCAGCTTCTTGATGTTAGGGGTGGCCCCAGAGAAAAGTCTTGCAACAATGACATCATGTCTTTTCCCCCACCCCTTCTCACAGGAACAAATAAGCTAAAAATAGGTCTTAAAGCAGGTTACATTAAGAACTGGAAGCCCTTTCCTCAGAAGAGAATAATGAAAAAAAAAAAACTAACGCCTTAAAGAATTATAAATTTTTATTTTGTTGTATTTAAGAATGGGGAGCAAATTACCTATTGAGATAAGAGAGTTAAAACCATATCACCTAGTGTCTCAATTTATGTTCAAGACGCAGTCAAGGGGTTTGGCTGATACAAACAGGCCTGAGAGATGAGGACTGAAACAAGAAGCACATGGAGTGGTCGGCACCCAAGAGCTGCCGTACTGCGTCAAAGGCATGATGAGTAGAAAGAAGCCTTCCTGTTGTCTCAGTGCTCCACCAGGACAAAGCAGCCCAGCAAACAAGGAAGCGCATGTCAGTGAGACAGTTGAAGTGGTGTTTTCTGCTAGGTCAGAAATAGCTGTGAACAATTAGATAGCTGGTTGTGTAAGGTGAGGGAGGGGCTTCTAGGCCCAGTCATAACAGAGAGAAGCTCTAGTCTAACAGTCCCCAAGGCTCAGAGCAGTGTGCCCTGGGAGAGCACAGGGCTCAAGATCCTGCAGACAGGTGAGCACCGGGCTGACCTTCACAGCGCCGCCCAGTGTGAAGGCTTTGAGCACAGTAGACTACAGCTTAGGATCAGGGACCGAAGTGGAGCTGTTCATTGGGAACTTCACAGCATGGACTCTAGTCTCCGGTGTGCAGGCTGTGGATGGGCAGACTAGCTGGACTTGGGACTGAGGTGGGGCTGTCCCTGTGGTGGTCTCAAGTGTGCAGGCTGTGGACAGGCAGACTAACTGGATTTTGGGGCTGAGGTGGGGCTGTCCCTGTGGTGGTTTGTTAGAGGTTGTAAAGAAGAAAGGGAGAAAACAAGGCTGAAATTCAGATTCTGCTGTGGGCGGGCAGGCAAGGGGAGCATCACCAATCCAATCTCTTCTTTAGGTGTGTAATTTCTTGTTACTATTTGTATTATTCATTGTGTAATGAACATTTGGATCTACCTTTTTTCCCCTCTAAATATTTTTTCTATAATTTTGTTTTTGAAGTTTTCATATTTGGTGTCTAAGTTTTAAAGTTTGGAAAATTGTGTTTAAAGAACTGACTAGTAAACATTAAAATTTTCTCTAGCCTTTCAATAATATGAGTTTTAAGGGCAGGGCTCCATAACAAGCACTGCATAATGATTCTCCAAGGGCTGAATGAACGTGAGCACTTCCTGTCTCCACAGAGCTTAAGAACGACAGAACAAATGCAGAGAAACAAGGAATTACAGTACACTGTGACCAGTGTTATAGCAGGGCAAGCTCATTCTGCTTACAGAAAAGAGAATTCAAAAGGTTCCAGGCTTCCTTGAGAAACTGAAACAGAGGGCTAAGGAGACAGCCATGCAGAGCGCGTGGGAGGCGTGCCGGAGAGCTGAAACGGTGCCATTGTAGACCCAAGGAAGAACACAAGGCCCTCACTGATGGATGGACCCAGTGCGGAGCTGAAAACAGGACTGAAGAGACATTTCACCCTGCGTTCCCCTTCTCTGGGATCTTGCAAATGCTCTCAGTTCTTTTCTCTAGTTCACATGTGTGCTTGTTATGTTTGATGTGGAATCAAGGGATTTGAAACTAATTACAGCTCTAACCTTGTGCAATAAATGAAGCAGTGATAATTAGAAAGGTCACAGCAGCAGCTGTTGTGCTAATAGACATGTTCATTAGATTTTGAACTTATATTTGGTGTATGAAATGAACTGTATAAATCAATCACATGTATACACTAAAGAATGAGCTACAAAGAATAACAGATTTGTATTCACAACCCCATCCTTTTATGGGCTCTGTACCTTGTCCCACTGACCTAGCTTACATTGTACAGGTTATACATTGCAGATAATAGTCTTCAGGATGAGTTTCAAATGAAACAATTTAAATAAATGGAGACATTGTACAAAGGTCAGCACACAAGAAGCATAAAGTAGAGTAGATTAAAAATAATGCTGTTTGTCTCAAGACAAAACTTGAGGCTAGAAGGGAAGAAGTGAGGGAAAGAGAGAGGAGGGGAGGGGAGGAGAGAAGAGAGAGGGAAAAAGAGGAAGGAGAAGAGACATAGGGCTGTTTGAGACAGGAAAGCATACTCCGACTCCTTCTGTCTTGAAAACCCAAATATTTCTGACAGGAAAGAGGAAATGAGTTCCTTCTGGATGAAATGGCAACTCCATCTCAGGTTCAAAACAAACCTGACCAAAATAATCAAAGAAACAGATAGCTGGAGAAAAGCTGAATGAATAGGTGGAACCAGAGAAGGGCCCTCCAACTGTGAGCTGCTCTGTTCATGAGGGTCAGATTAAAGAGGACTATGAAGGGTCAGCTCATGACCCTTTTCATGAGAAAGTGGCACAGCTCCGGGGGGCAAGGACACAGAAGCATAGCTATGATGTTTGATAGATGTAAGATCAGTGGAAACGAATAAGAGCCAGACAGAGACCAACAAGTATGGCATGTGGGTCATGGCAGATAGGAGAGCCCATTCAGCAAGCAGCAGCAAGACTATTAGCTGATGAAACAGAAAAAAACAAAAGCAAAAAGCCAAAAACCCCAACAAGATGGAACACTTAAGTCTCAGAGATTCTATGACATTGACTCATAAGCCTCACTATACTGTAAAACCACTCTTTGTAACAAAAGATAGAAAACACAGTGAGAAAATGGCTCACTTTAGAGAATCACAGTGAGCACCAAATATTAGCGTCAGCCAAGGAGCTCTGTCAAGTAGCAGGAATATAAATGAAGAGTAGAAGCATATCTACAGAAAGACTCTAAAAGAGGAAGAGCTTTGGTCATAAAAAATGAAAAACAAAAATCCCAACATCTTAATCTCATTAAACAGTAACACAGATACAAATCAAAACAAGACATCATTTCACCTATATGAGTGGTACAGAAGAACAAGGTTTTGGTGGCTATGTGCATCAAAAAGGGTGCTTTGTGAACTAAAGATGGGACTAAAGCTTGTTCCAACTGCTACTAGCATTTAGTGGGAATGGCAAGTGTCTAGAACAAAGAAGTCATCTCCTTCTTATGCATGGCTTGTGGCTTCTTTGCTGGGTAAGTAGCCAGTGGTGATCTGAGCTTAAATCTAATTCCATTTTAATAGCAAAGGTTGTTGCCTTCATTCCTTTTTGCAGTTAAATACACATTAGAATTTTAAGACTGGAATTACAACATAAATTAGAGGAAGAACGAATCCGTTGCGAAAACAAGATAGCCACTATTTTACCAAAAACCACTCAGGGCAGCGACCAATTCCACACATTCTACAAAACTGCATCTGTAACCGTGTCATAAACACCACGTGTGTAAGTAATTGAGTTAATCTGATATGGTCACAGAGAATTTTTACATTCCAAAGGGCACTGTACTTTATTACAGACAACTTCCCTTTTGTTGGCCTGATAGCTAAATTATTATACTGTGCTGAAATTATGTAGTCAGGCAGATTATTTTATCTTTTAATTTTGTTTCTCAGAAGAAAGGTGGTGTTAGATGAACTATTAAAAAGCCAGGTTTGGATTGATAGGGTTAAAACTCAATGCCCTAGTAAACACCCACATGTTCAAAGATGCTTGCTATAACGCTTCAAAAGGCTGAAAGCAAGAGGGCTGGAAGGTGGCAGCCTGACCCTCCTCCTCTGCCCATGGATCAGGATGGATCTCTCTCTCTCTCTCCCTCTCTCTCTCTCTCTCTCTCTCTCTCGCTCTCTCTCTCTCCCCCCCCCCCCCAACCCAGCACCATGCCTGCCTGGTACCTGCTCTCTGCCATGATGAGGTGGATGTAGCTTCTGAAACTGTAAGGCAGACCCCAATCAAATGCCTTCTTTTCATTAAGAGTTGCCTTGATCACGCTGTCTCTTCACAGCAATAGCATAGTGACTAGGACAGAAGCTGGTATCAGGGAGCAGGGTATTACTGTGACAGGCCTGACCATGATGCTCGATGGAGGAATATAGAAGACTTTGGCACTTTGGACTAGAAAAGCCATTAGTCACTTTATTGTGCTTAATGGGTTATCCTAACACAAGCATGGTAGACAATAATGGGGTCATTTGAACTGTGGAGACTCAGCAGAAGAAATTTCACGGGGGAGGAATATTTAAGTGGTTTAGAGATCATTCTTGTGATATTTTAGCAAAGAATACTGGTTGCTTTATGCCCTTGAGGCTACATTGAAGCGTTTTGGGTTAATGACACTGGCAGAGGAGATTTCGAGAGTGCAGTATTGACTCTGTCATACAGTTATTAGTAATCACTCTTATGCAGATCTATAATAAAATGAAGCAAGCTGGACAAAAAAAAAAAAAAAAAAAAGAATACAAAACGTACAGTTGGAGGAGTAAAGGAGTGCCAGAAAGTGTAATGGAGCTAAGCCCAGTGCTCACAGAGTTAAAAAGCTTAATAAAGTCTGATGCTAAGTGGAATAAAGGGAGTGGTGATCTCAGGGCAGGACACCACCCAGCTAAGCCTCCAACTTCAGGAAAAGAATTAAAGAAAAACTCAAGCATCTACGGAAACCATCAATAACAGAAAGCTGACGTAAATATAACTGAAAGAAGGGGTCAAGTTCCAGCCCTATCATCAGCAGAACTTGGTAGCATTGGCCAAGTGGTTCTGGCTTTAGAGTCAGGGATACAGAAAGGGCTTGCAGAATCTTCCTTCACTGCTAAGAAAACAAGGAAAGACAGTGAGTGGGTAGGCCTGAATTCAGGGTGTTTCTGCATGGAGGCCAAGAGACACCACTGCATGAAGCTGTGAAAGAGAAGCATAGATTGCCTTAGAAACTTGAATATGTTGAGGATGCCAGAGTCAGGGGATACACGCTAAGGACAGCGGCTAACTGGGTGTGGAACCAGCTCAAGAGAGAGAAACATGCAGCAGCCAACAAAGCAAAAGGGAGTTGGAAATAGCAAGGAAGCTTTGACATCAGACACAGAGATGCAGAATTTGGAGTTCTCCCAGCTGAGCTTCAGTCTTGCTTTGGTTCAGTATTTCCTCACTATGCTCCCTTTTAGAATGCTAATGTATATTCTATACCAATGTTAGAAGTATGTGATCTGCTTTTTTATTTTGATTGCCATGAGTCTCAGAAGAGACTTTGAGCTTTTTGAATAAGAATGACTCATAGTATTTGAATGCTTGGTCACCAGGGAGTGGAGCTATTTGGGAAGGATTAGGAAGTATGGCCTCATTGTAGAAAGTGTGTCACTGGGGGCTGGGCTTGGAGGTTTCAAAAGCCCAAGCCAGGCTCAGGCTCAGGCTCAGTCTGCCTGCCTGCCTGCCTGCCTGCCTGCCTGCCTGCCTGCCTGCCTGCCTGCCTGCCTGCCTGTCTATCCAGCTCTGTCTCTTTCTCTGTCTCTTCCTCACTCCCTCCCAGGCTCTCTGTGGATGAGGATGTAGGTCTCAGAACCACAGCTGCCTGCTGCTCTGTTCCTCACCAGGATGAGATGAACTTAGCATCTGAAACCGTAAGCAAGCCCCAAATGCTTTCTAAGAGTTGCCTTGGTCATGGTGTCTCTTCACAGCAATAGAATAGTGACTAAGATACCCTGGGTCTAAATACTTAAGCAAAAGGAACAGGGATCTAGTTTGGGCAGAGCATTTGTTTAACATATACCAGGTCTTTTTTTTTTTTTTTTTTTTTTTTTTTTTTTTTTTTTTTTTTTTTTTTTTTTTTTTTTAAGATTTACTTTATTTATTATATGTAAGTACACTGAAGCTGTCTTCAGACAGTCCAGAAGAGGGCGCCAGATCTCGTTACGGATGGTTGTGAGCCACCATGTGGTTGCTGGGATTTGAACTTATCACCTTCGGAAGAGCAGTCGGGTGCTCTTACCCGCTGAGCCATCTCACCAGCCCCCATATACCAGGTCTTAAACTGTAGCCCTTGTGCTGGTGAAAACAACAACAACCCCCGCTCCCCCCCCCAAAAAAAAAACACCCCAACAACTTGAAAGCCACTTTCAATAACTATGAACAGAAGACCAGAAAAAAGTACATTATGATAAATTCAAACAATGGAATCAACATGGGGTGGGGGGAATCCCTGCAGGTGAGCATAGTGGCAGCCACCTATAATCCCAATACTGCAGAGCTAGAGACAGAAAGAGGATCAAGAACTATAGATTGAGCTGGGAGTGGTGGCGCACGCCTTTAATCCCAGCACTCAGGAGGCAGAGGCAGGCGGATTTCTGAGTTCCAGGACAGCCTGGTCTACAGAGTGAGTTCCAGGACAGCCAAGGCTACAGAGAAACCCTGTCTCGAAAAACCAAAAAAAAAAAAAACCAAAAAAAAACAAAAACAAACAAAAAAAAACAAAAACAAACAAACTATAGATTGAAGAGCCTAAGCTACAGAGTGAAACTCTGTCTCAGAAACCAAATTAACTTCCCTCAAGTCCACAAGCTAAAGCAACATGAAATAGCATAAGAAAACACACAAGTCACAAGCAATAAGATGCTACTATTCAAAGGTAACAATCCAGTATACAGGTATCTACATAAGGCTTCTGTTTACAGACACCCACTGAGGCTGTGACCAGGCTGCAAGCACCTTTCAGAGCATGGTAAGTGAAAAACACACAGCAGCCTCGGCAGAGTGACTCCCGTTGGAGCAGGTTCCTGAGGAGGAAAGGGACAGACACAAGGGCTCCTTAGGTGACCACTCAATACTGTAAGAGGAGCGGATACAATTACAGGAAAACGTCCAAATCAGTGAAACACAGATGAATGTGTGGGTGTTCACTGGATTATTCACCACTTAAATACTGTGAATGTTAAACCGTTGATAAGGCTCTTGACTGCCTTTTTACAGTTTCGTATTTTTGTAATGTGTAATATTTTGCTTTTTTTCTGAGTTCACCAAGAAGCATATCTTTTGGGAGCTGGGGAGACATCTCAGGATGTACTTGCCCTGAGAGCATGTAAAAGTGCTGGATGTGGAAGTGTGACCCTGAGCCGGGGGAGCAGAGGCAGCAGACCCGTGGGCTCACTGGCCCTCCAGTCATGCCTAGTTAATGACCTCCAGACCAGGGAAAGAGTCCCTCTCAAAGGAAGTAAACATCAGCTCTGAGGATAACATTCCAGGGTCCTGCTAACCTTCACACTGATACATGCACACACTTTAAAGTTCCCACCCTAAGTGCATAGTGCAATAAGTTTATGCAGAGGAAAAGATGTACTCAAAACATCAGGAGTTGTTATCCTTTTTGTTCCCACACATTTAAACAAATAATCTCAGCAAAATTTCTACTTTTATCACAGTAACATTCTTAAAAACATAAGTTAGGAAACAAAACAAAACAGATCAGATCAGAAACAGCCACTTGCTGCTTCTGGAGCTTGAATGGCTGCTCCCACAGTGTGAGTGATCACAGAGTAATAAACCTGAGATTATCCTTTCAGTGAATTACATTAGTATTAATCATTCTGAGACAATACATTGAAGCTGGTCTCTGGACTTGGATCTCTCTGTGCCTGGAGTCCAGAGGGAGGTTTGGGTTCCCATCAGATGGGGAATGGCTTGTTTCTTAGGTTAACTAAGGTCCTTCCTAATAGTGAGGTGCTGAGGAACCTGAGCCTGAGGAAGGCTGTGCTCTCAGCCCCACCAGCAGGCCCTTACCTGCAGGCTAAGCTTCCTCCAGGCTGTGGATCGGATCGCTTCGTTACTAGTGGGCCCACACCACCCTGTACCACTAGAACTGAACACTTCTAATGGACACTGTTTTACTCAAAGTCTATTTAGCAGTCATGGACTTTGGTAGTTTTCACTAGAAAGCAAGGCGCTCAACGGAAGCCTCTGCACGATGGGCTCTCCTGCTGCCAATGGTCTACTGTTTACACTTGGGGAAAGCAGAACATGTGCCAATCCCAAGCTGTCAGGAAGGAACAGTTAGATAGAGTTACAGAAGGTGACGACTTTAGACTGTGTTACCCGCATATCATATGTGTTAAGCCTGCCATGAAAGTCATTTTGTACTGTGAAAACTTCCAAGGTCCCTGCTAGATTTCAGAAACCGCTAGACATGGTCATCACCCATGGTCACCCTCCCATGCAGAGATACACCAGGAACAGTGGCGTAGTCCCTGTTGGTGACTGCTGGAGCGGCGTTAGAGCTCAGCCACTTACTGCTTGCTTACTGGAGCCTAAGTCCCGACTTTGCATTCTCAGGCTCTTCATATGCCTGCAGCTGATGCAGCATGGGTGCCACTGAGCTACAAGCCTAGCCCTGCTAACTCAGTTTTAAGCAAGATGTATCAGTTCCAGCTAATAGCCATTTCCAGAGCACGCATTGCTTTCCCCATAAGCAGCAGCGGCCTGTACAACAGTTCTGCTACTATGGCCTAAAAATAAAAGGAATCATCACATGCTCTCTCTCATTAGAACGTCAAGATGGCACAAGTGTGACCGCCAGGATCCACGGGATGGAAGGAGAGGACTTCCCACAAGCTGTCCTCCAACCTCCATACAGGAAGGGCCGCATGTGCTGTGGCATACAAATGCCTGCCTCAGAGTAAATAAATGTGTTTAAAAGTTTTAAATGATAAAAAATATTTCAGTCCAGTTTTTCATATTAATATCGACTTGAATATTAAGAAGATTTTACAGTTGCCATGGGTTTTAATTATGTACTGTAAGAACATTGCGGCTAATGTTGGTATGAAAGCAATCAAAGTATTAAAAAAACCCAAAAGGACTGGTATGATAAGGGCTGGATTAATGTTGACTCAATTAAAAATTAGTGAAAATGACTAATGAGAAGGCTCAAAACTGATATGGCCGTTTTGTTTGTTTCCTTTCAGTACAATACATTCTTTGCAAGGCAACAGTGTTTCTTGACTAGACAGGACCAGGCTAAATATCTAGAGACCTAGTAAATATCTATGCCCGTCAGAATACTATGAGCCACTAAATAAACTGAATTTGGATGACCATTTAAAGTAGAATATACAACATTATGTAAATAAGATTATATACATAAAACAGAAGGAAAACAATTATAAGCCAAACTATCCTGTTAGCATCTTGTGATCTTTCAAAAATGGAAAAAAATGTTGCCAATTTTACACTGAAAACTTATTATTCATAAGCTATAAGAACTTGCGAGTAGTTTTTAAAGAGTGGGTACTGTGGAATCAAGTGATTATGAACCATATAACGACACTAGGAAAGGTGGCCATGCAGACGTGTGTGGGACAACAAAGGCTCTCAGCCAAATGGACAGCTCTGCTGGACCCGCAGTAACTTTCCCTTCCACTCACGCTTCACAAAAGAAGCAGATCTAGATCTGCTAAGTGAAAGAATACAGTTTAGGAAGGAGTAACCTCCCAACCAGGTACTAAGCAGGCCCGATCGATCCTGCTTAGCTTCTGAGACCAGACCAGACCAGATCTGGTGCATTCAGGGTAATGCACAGAGGGAGAAAGTGGAGCACTCATCCTAATCGGGATGTCTTCATCAAACCCTTCCCATCAAGGCTCAGGATCTACACAGAAGAGGAAGCAGAAGGATTGAAAAAGCCACAGGTGATGGGTGACTCTAAGGAAACCATTTTCAAACACAACAAGACTGATGCACATATGAACTCAAGAGACTATGGCAGCACACACATAACCTACTCAGGTTCAAGCTGGACAGAGTACCAGCAATAAGATGTCCCACCCCCAACAAAGAAGCTCTTGGCAACTAATACTCATTCACAAAGGGGAAATCTATTTTCTCCAGTGTAGTGTCACTGGGTATATATATCAACCACAATCCAGGGCAGGCCCTGTGCTCAGAAGTTGACCAACACAAAATGAACTCGATGATTTGTGTGTGTGTATGTTCCTTTGTTTGACATTCTTTATCTTATTGGTATTTTGTTTGCATTTTTTAAGGAGAGAAAAAACAAAGTTGGGGAGGTTCTGAGAGAAGTTATGAGAGGTGAAAACATGATCAAAATATGTTTATATTAAACATTTAAATAAATACAAAAAAAGTAACCCTTGCCTTTAGAGTAAGCAAAGACTATTTTATTTTATTTTATTTTATTGTTTTAGAGCTTTATTGTAGAAAGGCAGGGGGAAGGAGAGAAGGTAGAGAGAGGCTGGCCATGGCCATGTGGAGGAAGGGAGAGAGAGAAGGAGGGCTAGAGAGTAAGAAAGGTGAGAGCTTAAAGAGAGCAAAGACTTCTTATATAGGTATCCAAAGCATGAGTTACAGAAGAACTGTAAAGTCTTAGATTATATCACAATTAAGAACCTCAGTTTATTAAATGATGTCAGTGGAGAGCCAAAGATTACTCAGAGAGGAGGAAGAAGTGTCTACCCACTGTCTACCCACTCAGCCAGGGACTTCCATGCAGAAAGAAGATATAAAGGATGCCTATAGCTCAATATAAAACAGAGCAAGAATAAAGAGTATACACTGAACAGTTTTTTCACACACACACACACACACACACACACACACACACACACAAAACAATGGTCAACAAGTAAGAGGAATATCTTTTCACAAGACATAGAAACTACCTCATAAAGACACGAATGGATCAAATGGAAACAAAAGCAGAAGCAAATGTTGGTATGGTAGGGGTAGGAAGCACCCAGATTCTCAGACACTGCTGCAGGAGGTCTAGGAAAGCTAAATAAAGTCTTTACTGACTATACACCAGCATATGCCTATTCTCTGACCAAGCAATTTCTCTCCCATATGCAGCAAAACAGAAGACGCACCTGATTGGCCTGCTCCTCCTTCCCCTCCAAGTTCTCCAGTGACACAGCATGTCCCTGACTCCTAAGTCCTTATTAGACTGATGACTCTCCTGTAGATGCCTGGCCTTAAGCAGATTCCTGTCAATCAAAACGAGCAGTCTGCCTCCTCCTGTCTGCTGCTTTCTCTCCACTTTCCCGTCTTGGTCTTTGACATGCTGTGGTTTATCTATAGTCTAATTCTTTAAGACACCCATTAGAAGCTGTTCAAAAGAAATTAGAAATCTATGCTATGATTTTTGCCTTTATTTTTGGAGAAAACAAAACAATGTTCTGGCAAATAGACTTACTTCTCTACTGCTAACATCCAACATGTCACCAAAGAACTGCTGCATTTGCATCTGTATTACTACTTGCCACGAATAGGATCCAGTGATGGCGAGATTAAAAACCTCAGCCTCCATCACAGGGAACACAGATCAGCAGGGCACTGTGAGGGTCACTCTAAATGCAAAATCTCCACAGAGACAGCCTTATGCATGTGGTTTTCAAGGCAAAGACCCCCAATATCCTGATAGATGGGGTGGTCATTTCTAATTGATCCAAATCTGGGAACTCCTAAGAAGGGCATGTCAGTGGAGGGAGGCTCCTTTACTTCATCAGAGGCACTGGATGTGTCTGCTGGAACTACAGGATTTCTGATTTATTAGGAAACTTCCTATGCAACCTGTTGCAAACTAGGGAACCTGAAGTAGCACAAGTCAGAAGTGCTGGGGTAGTAGCTAAAGATACTCTAATCAGGGAGACTAGGGCAAAGATACTTATTCAAGGCTGCCAAGCCTGTCTATTGCACTAGCCTTAGCTTAACAAACACCAAAGGGTACACAGTGTCTAATCTGGAATGTGTTCATCAGCTGACCTGGGAATCCGCAGGGCTGTTCTTCATGAGCTGATGAGCTCACAGGTGCCCAGGATTCTAGGTTTTCCCTGTTTCCTGTGCGCAGAGGGGACATTGCAGGGGTCCAATGTCTTCCAGAGGCTAGCTCTTATATGTGCTTCTCCTATATCCCAATGGGTTCATCCATAGGATCAAAAGGCAAACAAACCAAACCAAACCAAACCAAACCAAACCAAACCAAACCAAACCAGACCTCTTGAGATTAGTGGCCGAGTGCAGCATTACCCCGCTATGCCTTTCTTCTTTCTTGGCTCCCGAATTACCTTCCCAGATTCCTCTACCAAGCCTCTGGACATGCTATTCCTCTGAACTCCAAAGATAATGAAACTCTTACTGAAATCATCCTGGGGCTTCACTCCTCACATTAAGAAAATGGCCTCTGGCTTTCGGCTCAGGTTGTGAGGACACTGCAGTAATAGTACTGAGCGTCCTCAGGAAGGAGGAAAAACCTCTAGGGAGCCGTGGAAGCAGCCAGGTTTCCAACAACCAATATTATATCAGGGAAACAAAATCATTTCTCACTCTCTGTTTTAGTTAAAGAATTTTTTTTTAAAGCGTTGGAAACAACTTTTATAGCTGGCTTGTAAAACAGCACTGTGCCCAAGTTAAACGCAGAACCACAGACTATAAACCCACAGGTTCTCAGAGTACATCCACCTTCCAGGGAAGGAATCTGAGGGGAGGGTGCACACAGACTGCCCCTCTCTCACAACACAGCACCTGACGGTCCTGGAGCCTTCCTAACTGCCAGGCCAGAACTAGTGCCCTCTATGTCCCCTCACTGTCTTCTGGTGAGAGGGCTGTTTTCTAGGGACAGGGCAGTCATCACTGCTACTCCTTTCAGTCACTGGAACTCACTTGCTTTCTCTTCACTGAAAGGGAGAATGCCTAATGAGGATGCAGAAAAGAGGAAGGGAAGGGGAGGAGTGGTGGGGATGAAGGGACAGAGGGCCACAAGTAACACATAGGGACAAGTGCACCATGTGGAGACTCTGAAGCAGTAACTCCTAAAGGCTCTGAGGTCT
Source organism: Mus minutoides (assembly GCA_902729485.2). NCBI lineage: Eukaryota > Metazoa > Chordata > Mammalia > Rodentia > Muridae > Mus > Mus minutoides. The sequence goes on from LR749530.1 coordinate 1,031,882, forward strand.
ATGCTCAGCATCCTCTTCAGAGAACATAAAAGGCCAGGTAAAGAAGTTTTGGGTGCCCTGCCTACAAATACCTTCCTGCACATGAACATGAACTGGAACCGTGAAAAGACAAACAAGAACAAAGCAAAGTGACAAGGTAACTATAAGGCAAGGCAAGGCAAGGAAGCCCCCAAACACTAGCTAGCTCTTCCACTGCAGGGGGCAGCCTCCACTGCCAGTGCTGGGCCTCAGGCAGCTGACACATTTGCCACCCTACTTATCTCGCTCAGGCAGCTACTCGCAGCTCCACTTCCAACTGGAACCCTTTTTCTTCACTAGCTCCCCAAATGGCTCCCTTTGACACCTATGGGCCACTATGGATAATGCTAGTTGGCTCTCATTTGTATGAAATATTGATTAAAGTGAAGCAGAAATGGTCATTAAACTGGAAAAACAAACAAGGTGCCGAGGCAGCATAGTAGAGGGTGGCCACTGAAACGGGAACCATGCAAACGGCACAGAGCTGTCTGCTACAGAAAACTGTTAGAGCCTAAACTTCCGTTATCCTCAACACGGAACATGGTAAATCTGACCATGATGAGACATTCTATGATATAATGCTAATAGATTATTCTCAAATGTTTTTATTTTAAAAGCCAAGGTAGAATAAAATGTCAGCAATAAAATTCCTCTTCCCCTTTAAATGTAAAGACAGTCTTATCACTGTTTACTTGGCAAGAAAAAAACACGTGGAATATTGGCAAAGTTTTTCCTCAAGTGATCAATCATCAAGAATTCTGGCTAACACCAGGCTTGGTGGCACGAGCTGGTGAGCCCAGCTCTCAGTGTTAAGGCCTGCCTCGGCCGTAAGATGAGTCTGAGGTCAGTCTAGGCAGGTTAGCTCTTGCAATTACAAACCAAAGGTTAAGGCTCAGTGGCAGTGCTCCCCCAACACACCAAGGTCCTGAGTCAGGAGTCAGGTTGGAGAAGGGAGACTAAAGGACAGAAAGAATATCAGCTAGATTCTTTTATTAAAACTATTTAAAACATGCATAGAATTAAATTTTCAGTAAAAGGATACACTGGATTTTACATACGAGAAATTTATAAACTGAAAGTATGGAATAGACAACGTAGCATCCTGAGCTCCCTTAAGTTTTAAACTCTAACTGCCAGTCAGGTTTCTGTCCACTCATACAGGGCACACACTACAGAGGCTCTGCGCAGTTTTGCCCTCGGCGTCACTAATGGTGAGGAATGGCCCCTGAATGACCAACCAAGGTTAGTTAGTTTGCATTTCTGCATTTTATAGACAAGTCCAGGAAAACAATTTCTAAAAAGCCTTAGAGACCATTGAAAACAACATTGCAATTATACTTAGACACAAGGAGAGAAAAACAAAAAACAAACAACCAAAAACCAGTTGCCTGATGCAGAGCAGACTTCTAGCCTCATGGCAATGGAGAAAAGCACAATTCATCAACAGAATGCCAAGCTTAGAAGTAGAAGGTACCCAGCAATCTACCCAATGCAATATAGCATCTGTCAAGGTGTTCTAAGAGGGTCCTAGCAGCTCACAGCCTTGACGAAGGGCAGAGATTGTAATCCAAAGGCCTATATAGGAATTCCTTAGGTGTTACATAGATCTTGTGCTCCACAGTTTGCTGGAAAGCAAGCAAACCACCAAAGGCTCTACTCAGGTTCTTCCCTCTTGCATCTGAATCCTCCGCTAGCTCTCCTCCCGGCATCACTAGCACGTCTAGATCGAGCTAGCTTTTAAGCACTTAAAAGCTAATTCCACAACACCTTAATTTTTATGCCCCACCCCAAGTCCAACTCACTCCCTGCCTCGTATAAACTGAACAAAGGATGTTTAAATTAAAAAGGAAATCAGTTACATCACAGGTACATCTATCTCTAGGTAGCCGTTTGTGTAAATGACTCGGTTGGCAGGTTAGCTGTGAGCTCGAAGTCTGAGGCAGCTGCTAAGTCAGTCTTAGGCTTTCTTTCTTGAAGCAAGGTGAGGTTCCCACGGCGGTCACCCCAATCTGAGTTATTACTCTATTAGAAAGGACAGGTTTGGCAGAAAGGGATGGCAAGCTGCTTGTAAATTGTATTTCATAGGTATGAAGGACAGGGAAGCAAATGTGGCATGAAGTCAGGGTTAATCACCGAGCAGCTGGCCAGTGGAAGCAACGGCAGACGGCTAACTGCAGGGAAGAAAACCCCGGCCGGCCGGCCGTCGAGGCCAAAGGCTGAGTGCTTTGAATCTTGGCATTTTTAGCAGGTACTTGGTACAGAGAAAACAGAAGGTGCCGGTGAAAGGACCGGCTAGAGGGATGGACAGCCGCTTATTTCTAAGGTTACATGGGAAGGGAAACAGCAAAACCAACTGAGGCCTTGTCCAGAGAATTTCATGATGACACTCATTTAGATATACATTAAGTATCCAAAAGTATGAATCTCAAATGTGGGGAGAAAGATACGTTTCTACTCATGTACAAGGGATAAAAACAGACTTGGCAGGCAGCTTTCACTTGCCGTTTTGGAAAGTTAGCCTTACTTCTGGGGAAATACTTGTCTTAGCAGGTGGTGTCATAGCACCACTTTGGGCAGCGGTTGTTACTAAGAGTCACCAGCTCCTTTGTCCCTGCTCCACACTGAAGCAGAGGTGTACTGAGTACAGGGTTGGTGATTCCCTCCCTCATCTGATGGACAAAGGCTCTAGGGTGTGTGGGGAAGGTGTCCCAAGGCTCTGCGGCTCTGCAGAGCTGAATGTCAAGCCCTTTCGAGGACCATTTCTGGGTTTACAATAGGCTCTTGTATTCTCAGTTTGTGAACAGGGTCAGCTGGCAGCTGTTACATTTCTTGGGGAGTTATGGCAGCCAACACTGAAACAAAACCAGGCATAGGATTCCCTAAAAAGTGCAAAGTGCTGGGACGCCTGCCCAGCAGAACCTGCCAGGTTATCTAGTAAGCCCTGGAGCAAAGCACCCGAGCAACACAAAACGTCAGTGAAGGGCTCACTGACAGGGCTGGTCAAGCTTCTGTCCCCACGATAGCCAGGTACCTTCTGTGGGCCTCTGGCATTCTTCAGAGGTGGGAAAAGACAGGAAGCATACTAAAACAGCGTGGAAAAAAAGTGTTCACTCGGTTTCACTACATTACAAGTTACTGGTTCATAATTAATTTTTAAAGTACTTTTATGACCTCTGAAGATTATAAAAGTCCTAAGTGTCTTTCTCATCTCAGAAAGACTGCTTTGTAGTAAGACACAGAGGATCAGTATACAGTACTCAGGTACCCACAGGAAGCCACAGAATCATAGTGATGGCTGACCAAACCAGACTGTCGCACAAGCTTACCCTCAGTGACTTACCAGTGCTAATCTGCTTTAAGACCATCACTTTACCCATGGGGGAGGGGGAAAAAAAAAAGAAGCAAAGCCCAGCAGGAAAGATGACTCCTAAACTTGCTTTCCTGGTAGAGCTAAGGATTAATCCTCATGACCAGTCTTCTTCAGAAGGCTCCAGTTCTTCCCTACCTTACTGTCAATCCTGATCCAGCTGTACCCTTTTGGAGGGGCAACCACAGAGGCAGACTAGAACCACATTCCCAAATGGAGAGCAGACTGGCCCAGCCAATATAGACAGACTCTGCAGAACTCTAGCAGGCTCAGCGGCTCTAGCATCCTGCCCTTAGGTCATTCTGGGCCTTACATCTCACATTTGGAATCTCAGGGGAAGCTACAGAAACTGTTAGAAAGAGGAGGAACTCTTCCCATGCTGTCATGTGGGTTACAGGCTGAATGGTATTAGACCATGTATAGCGAAACCATGTGTCTTCATAAAGGGACAGCCTGCCAGTTTCTTACCTCAACATTTAGAGAAAAGAACTTAGAGAATGGAATGAATAAGAAGTTTATTGTTCAACTAATAACTAAGGAGAGTTTCTTTTCCCAGACTGGGTAATGAGGAAGCAAATGGAATCTGTCTGTCATGTCCACTCTGGTGGGCTGTGTCCTGAGGAACTTGCTGTACGTGTGAACTCACAGCAGGTATTTATTTCCCTAGAGGACACAGTTCACAGCAATGTCACAAGCGGTGCACATTTCTCAATCACTGGTTAGAGTGCATTTTCCAAAAAAAAAAAAAAATGGATCTAGACTTCATACAATAATCGAAGATAAACACTCAGGCAGGGTGAGCAGTAACATACATCTGCAGCTGTTCACAATGGGAGTTATGGTTCTCGAGAGGAGAGGGAGAGGGAGAGGGAGAGGGAGAGGGAGAGGGAGAGACTTAGACTACAAAATTATAAAGCTTAAGACTATTGAAAGAATGAAAGGGAAAAATAGGAAAATTAACTTTATTCCTTATTCCTCCCCCCCTTCTTGCCTTTCTCTGTCTCCTCTCATTCTCTCCTTTCTTATGCTGTAGACCACACTGCATCCTAGACAAGGCTCTATCATACAGCTCTAGCTCTAGATCTAGCCATTAATTCTTTTTTTTTTTAACCTCTCTGGCAAAAGTTACAATACACAAGAAGATGAGTAGAAAACTGGAAAAGTAATTCAAAGTACTTAACAAAAGCTGAGTATCTTCAACACACATTTAAAAAAAAAAGCTTTTTATCAGTAAATGAGAATAGTAAAAGAATACAGGCCATGTTGGGTATGATGGTACACTGAGTTCCAGTGTAGCCTGGTCTAAAGAGTGAGTTCCAGATCAGTCAGAGCTACACAGTGAGATGCTGTCTTCAAGAAAAACAGTCACCTTCAACACATCTGCTGCATGTTAGTTCCAGTGTATTTTGTAATTGGAACTTTAGCCTTCACGGTTTTTCTTTTTTAGAAGGCAGCTGTACTTTCATTTCCAAGGGAAACAGTTTCTGTCTTCCTCAGGAGCAATGCACAGGCTCCCCCTCACAGTTCTGGATCACATCTGTATCCGGAAGCTTTGTTATGTGCAATTCTTACTTATTTCCCACTTAAAAATTCCTCTAGGCACTCTCCTTCCTACTTTTAACTAACAGCCAGCTTAAAAAACAAAGGGTCAGAGGTCAAAGGGCAACAGGGGAAAGGTCACTGAAACATCACCATCACGTTTTAGCACAAAGTACTTGACTCTAGGAAAGCCCCCCTGTTGTCTCCTCACACACATTGGGCAAGCACAGGGGTGTGTGCTCACTGTGCAAGGAGGGCAGAACAGACACCCAGGGCTGAAACCCTCTCACCAAGCAAATTGCTTCCAGATTCTGCATGCCATGGAGTTTTGCTACAGTCAGAAGCAGCCACCTATGTCTGATCCAGTTAGGTATTTAATGCCTTTGTTTTTAATACAATTTAGTGAATTTAATATAATTTTACATTAATCTCAGCACTCAGAAGGCTGAGGAAGTTACACTTGTCTAAGTTTAGGCCAGCCTGGGCCCAAGACAGACTGTGTTTCTGGGAAAAAAAAAATTAAATAAATGTGCATAATTTAGCCTTTAAAAATAGCCAAGTTTAACAACTGGCTGGCAAAATTTGTGAAACTTAACAACTGGCTCTTGAGAACTGACAGCCCCCCCCCCCCCCCCCCCCCCCGGTTTTGTCCTACAGGGCCAACCAGAGCTTGTGGCTCCAGCTATTTGAAGGCTGCAGTCTGTGGCTTGGTTTTGCTCTGATTTTGGTGTCTGTTTCTGATCTACAATCTTTACAGTCCTTGCCTCCTGTCTCATGGCGGAGACAAGCTCTCTTCAGTGGTCTCCTGGATGCCTCACGGTGCTGGGCGGGCAGCCACATCATTTCTTAGTAACATGTACTGAGAAGTGTACCTCATGGGGGGGGGGGGTCCTGTCATCACCTCAGAGGGAACTTAGAGACCTCCTGACAGAGCTGAGAGGACACAAGCCTGAGGACACAGAAGTCCCCACTGTCACAACACTGCACACTGTTCCATAGCTCACTTTTAACTAAGGAGGTGTACATGCTAACATGAAGATTACAAGTACAGGACTGGCGTAAGCTGGTGCCACCGTCACTTCTCTTCAAGAATACAGACAACAGAGTATGCTTATGAGCACGCTGGGCTTCACATTCGCATCACCACACCCATGAGAGCCGGGTTATACTTGGTATGCAATGGCTACCTTATCTATAGGATGAGCAATTTGTCAGCTCCATTACAATCCTGTGGGAATCCCATCTTCACGAGAGAAGTGCCCTACAAGGCTGTGACTATAATCTCAGCTAGGGAACAGCTCAGAAGGAGGATTCTGAGTCTCCGTTCTCTAAAATCTCAGCCTGAAGGTTAATTTCTTGATCTTTGCTGTTTAAAGTCCTTGAACTCTGAATAGAACAATCATGTCCTTTGAAGCTTTTTGTAGGCAGCAAGTGTTGCTGGTCTCAGAGCACAGTGCAAGTTTCTTACTTCACCCATCATATAAAGGATGCCAGCAGAGGAGAGTGGGCACAGTGGCTGCAGCCCAGGAGCTGGCTCTCTTCTTGATCCTCAACTATCCACTGTGGTTCTGATGGATGCAATGTCCTCCTACACTGACTGAATCATCTCTTCCCAAGCCTTCTTCCATTTACACCAGTCTGGTTCACATGAGCCTTCTTGCTTTGGCTGATGAAGATGGTTTTCTTCTGAACTCATAACTGTCCATGCTAGTTTTATGAGTGGTGAGGAGTTTGTGACTGGTACTATACAACTGTGCAAGTTTTTATATTCCACCAAAAAAGGAGGGAAAGTTTTACATTTCTTGTAGATTCTTTGCCACTTATCAGATGATCTTATACCATTGAATGGTATAAATAATAAAAAGTTGTCAAGCAGAATCAGAAGAGTGTTTTATTCTTGTTCCAAACAATGTTTTCCTTCACATTTTCAGTAATATAAGCAACATTATCAATAGGCCTATCTATTTTACATGTATGCATACATTATTCTCGCATATACATACATAGTACATATGTATAATATATTGTATGTATGTATATATTATATTTTCTATGTCCATTTAACACTGGAAAGGTTTGGGTGTAATTCTGCAGTAGAGCATGCATTTACCATGTATAAAGCTCTAGGTTTAGTCCCCAGCAACAAAAACTAAGCTAACTGTAAATCCCGAGTGGGCACTGTGAGATCTCGGTGTCCACTCCGGAGCACGTGCACTGAGTTTGGTTTTTACTCGGATTCCCTTGCTTTTCCACTGTAGCTCGTTCTCCTTGGCTACTTGAAGAAAACTGAGTTCTTCTTTGCTCCTTCTTCCTCCTCAGCTATGTGCTCAGGTTTCCCTCCACACATTACACATCATTCACTCTGCAGTAAGTTACAGCCACGCACTAAAAATAGGAGAGGAAAAGGGCGGACAGTAACAAAACCGCAAGCTCTCGAGGGCTGCTCGTTCCTAGGACGGTTAAAGCAGCAGGTTTTCTTTATGGGAAACAAAGTTTGAAGTTTCACATGCAGATGCAGCCTGTCAAAACCACCTGGGAATGATTTCAAACTCACTATCCTAATAGGTCTCACTTCCAACCTAACCATTACTGGCCTTTGAAATATAGAAGCTAAAAGCAGACTGGACAGATCAAATACTATAGATAAAAGCATTTTGAAAAGCATACAGCCCTATGAAAACATAAGGTGGGGGGTATTAAAAAATGAATTTGGACATGAACTCTCCCAAGCTCACTCATTTCAATGGTTCCCTAATGCTTGGAAGAAAACAGAAAGCAGGCAGACTTTAATCCTGATCCAGTTCAGCATCCTCCAAGGATCATTTCAGGCCAGCCGACTTTAATCAAACCATGCTCTGTCCACACATGACTGGAGATAAACTGAGGTTTGGTCATGTGCCGCCAAGGCCACTGTGCTCAGTTTCTTAGGGGCTGGCTGGAAATTATGTGACCAAATCTGAATGTAACTTTTCAAGAGTTGTGTGTGGTCTTTCTAACAAAGAGGTGCTTTATATTTGGGGCTGACTTGAAAATCTCTTACCTGTAACTAATTAATTGGTAAAATAGTCACAATAACAAAAGGGGACATAAACCAAAAGAAATGTTAATTTGCTAACTGAATGCAATTTATAGTTTATTCTCATTGATCAGATGCAGAATATGGAAGAGAATATGGAAGAGAAGTATTGGTTTTACAAAAAGTCAACTGATGAGAACTAGGGTTCTCCCCACCCCTAAACCAAGTAGAGATGGTCTACAGTGCCACAGAGCTACCTACAGTCTCAATCCATCACAACTGCTAAAACCGACACCGCCTAGGCAAGGAGCTCTAGGACTGCTGCATCTGGAAGAAACAAATACAGTAAGAGAAGCCAAGCGCTCAAAGATTTATGAAGCCCGCTGAAATAATTCAAACCTAGGCAGACAAACCTTTTAGAGAAGTGACAAACTTAAGTTCCTAGATATCAATGGGTAGCAATCAATCTCAGTGCCTGAACAAACACTACCTTATTTGGGCTTTGCAACATCATGAACTGAAAGCCCTGGCATACTGATAAGGGACTAACTGCGGTAATGAATGTGAATATGTGTCAGAACAGAATGTGATAAATGGCCTGAGGGCAGAGATTGTACACTCACTGCTTAGTGCCTGAGCATGAGCTCAATACAGAGCTATTGAGTTGAGCCGAATGTATCGGACTCCATTTTCATAAAACAAAGGAAAACGGGGGAGTATGTGCTGGCCTGCCACTCACTTTATGCCAGAGATGAGGAGACTTAATTTTACTTAATGATTCTGATCTCAAACAAAAACAAAAACCTTTGTGTGTGTGTGAGTGTGGGCATGTGCACGTCACAGTGCATGGTCAGAGAATGGATGCTGGAGTCCATGTGGCTTCAGAGGGTCTCAGGTTTGCCTCTGTGTATGGTGTGCTAGGCTAGGTGCCCTGCAAGCTTCCGGGATTGTCCTGTTGCCAGTTCTCATCTCACCAATTGGTGCTGGGTTTACAGATGCACCAACTGCACCTGGCTTCACACGGGCTCTCCATAGCAAACACCTGACCCAGGGAGACATTACCACAGACTATTTTAATATTTCTATGGTTGGGATTTGTGTGACAAGCATGTATTTTTATTTTGCCAGTGAAATAAAAAATAAAAGTATATTAGCTAAACCTGTCAACAAATAATTGATATTAATTTAAAAACAAGACCCTCAAATTATATATTTTTCAAGGGAAGCAAAAGAGAAGATACTTGGGGATTGTACTGTGGTTGGGTTACACTTGACCCCCCAATAGCATCCACCTAAAGAGGAGGTATAGTGAACCCAATAATAAAATATACTAGACTCAAGCTATGGGATGACATCAGAGGACAGGTAGTGTGGAACGGTGTACTAGTGGTGTCCTAGAGGTTTAAAATGTACATGATATCTGGATCTAGTTCGCCTTATATACCTCAACTGCAATCCCATACTTTGAACACAGTCAAACAAATGGCGTTTTCTCATTATCAAGGTGTTTACTGCTGAGAGCCTGAAGCTTTATTATATTTAGCAACAGTTAACTTGTCCTTATTTCCCCTAACCTGGAGGCACTTGGCTGGTATAAATTCTGGCCAAGTAAAAAGATTTCTTTTTATCAGGGACTGCAAATGGCCTATCTGGTTCAGACCAGATTCTGTAACTCATATTCTACAAAAGGTCATTCTTCCCTCCTTGGGCACATACCTGACTGATGGTTACCGGATACACCTGGCTGTCTATAATTATACTGCTTCAAATAAAGACCACAAACTTGTTGAGAAATGCACACTCCTCAGTCAGCTAACCCTCATAAAGTCTTCAACTTCAGCAACTCTTGGCACATCTCTCAAACTATTATCTAGTTTGTCCTCTTCCACACAATTCAAGGCCTTCTCTTTCTAGCTCTGGGACACACTGCTGGTACCTCACAGCTGGTGGCTACAGCAGCCAAAGCAGGGTATCCCCAGCCTTCCTCTGCTTGGCACTTAGAAGCTGTATGGCCTGAGAGTAGAACTTCAACTAAGGGTCCAGCATGCTCAAGTGAGGTTGCTAGGGAAGCAAACAAGCTAAATGGATTCTTTTCTATGTGTAGGCTCAGTCAGTAGCACTGGGCAGACTGGATCCTCAGTCCAAGCTCAGTCCAGATCCCTTTCTTGGGAGGTTCCTATACTGCTCATAGAGGAGAACAAACTTCAATCTTTAAAAGCCAAAGTACTTCTTAAGACCCATTCCGTAAGTTCTTGATCAGTACCTTTTGGCATAGAGACAAAAAGAATTAAGTGTCAGTCTCTAAGAATTTATGAAGTCGACATTTTAAATTGAAAAATGATTTTTTTTTTTAGACAGGGTTTCTCTGTGTAGCCCTGGCTGTCCTGGAACTCACTCTGTAGACCAGGCTGGCCTTGAACTAAACAAAGAATTCTCAACTGAGGAATTCCTAATGGTTGAGAAGCACCTGGAAAAATGTTCAACAT
>LR749530.1:1042407-1136743 GCA_902729485.2 Mus minutoides
ACAAAGCACACACTGAAGGAGTTACAGAGATCATGTGTGAAGCTGAATCAAAAGGATGGACCAACCAGTGACGGCGGCTGCCAGGGATCCTTCCCATAATCAGCCACCAAAATAAACACTATAGCATATGCCAGCAAGATAATGCTGAAAGGGACCTGATATAGCTGTCTCATGGGAGGCTATACCAGTGCCTGGCAAAAACGAATGTGGTTGCTCACAGTCAGCTATTAGTTGGAACACAGGACTCCCAAGGAAGGAGCTAGAGAAAGTACCCAAGGAGCTGAAGGGGTCTTCAACCCTCTAAGTGGAAGAATAACATGAACTAACTAGTTCCCCCTGCGCTCATGTCTCTAGCTGCATATATGGAAGAAGATGGCCTAGTTGGCCATCATTGAGAGGAGAGGCCCCTTGGTCATACAGACTCTATATGCCCCAGTACAGGGGAATGCCAGGGCCATTATGTGGGAGGGGGTGGGTAGGGGAGCAGGGCGGGGATGCGGGAGGGTAAGGGGAAATTTCTGGATAACATTTGAAATGTAAATGAAGAAAATATCTAATAAAGAGAAAAGAAATAGGAAAAAAAAGAGGAAGAACAGTATGCAAGAGAAATAAACTGATTAACAAATGTTAAAAAAAATGTTCAACATCCTTAATCATCAGGGAAATGCAAATTAAAACAACACTGAGATTCCACCTCACACCAGTCAGAATGGCTAAGACAAAAAATTCAGGTGACAGCAGATGCTGGAGAGGATGTGGAGAAAGAGGAACACTCCTCCATTGCTGGTGGGATTACAAGCTTGTACAAACAGTCTGGCATTTTCTCAGAAAATTGGACATAGTACTACCAGAGGATCCAGCAATACCTCTCCTGGGCATATACCTAGAAGATGTTCCAACTGGTAATAAGGACACATGCTTATGTTCATAGCAGCCTTATTTATAATAGCCAGAAGCTGGAAAGAACCCAGATGTCCCTCAACAGAGGAATAGATACAGAAAATGTGGTTCATTTACACAATGGAGTACTATTCTGCTATTAAAAAAAAGAATTTATGAAATTCTTGGGCAAATGAATGTATCTGGAGGATATAATCCTTAGTGAGTTAACCCAATCACAAAAGAAGTCATTGGATATGCACTCACTGATAAATGGATATTAGCCCAGAAACTTAGAATACCCAAGATACAGGGCTGGAGAGATGGCTCAGCGGTTAAGAGCACTGACTGCTCTTCCAAAGCTCCTGAGTTCAAATCCCAGCAACCACATGGTGGCTCACAACCATCTGTAATGAGATCTGATGCCCTCTTCTGGTGTGTCTGAAGTCAGCTACAGTGTACTTACATATAATAAATAAATAAATCTTAAAAAAAAAGAATACCCAAGATACAATTTGCAAAACACAAGAAAATCAAGAAGGAAGACCAGCGCATGGAGACTTCATTCCTCCTTTGAATAGGAAACAAAATACCCATGAAAGAAGTTACAGAGACAAAGTTTAGAGCTAAGACCATCCAGAGACTACCCCACTGGGGGATCCATCCCATAATCAGTCACTAAACTCAGATACTATTGCATAGGACAGCAAGTGTTTACTGAAGGGACCCCGATATAGCTGTCTCGTATGGAAGTGGATGCTCACAGTCATCTATAGGATGGAACACAGGGCCCACAATGGAGAAGCTAGAGATAGAACCCCAGGAGCTAAAGGGGTCTGCAACCCTATAAGAGGAACAACAATATGAACTAACCAGAACCCCCAGAACTCGTGTCTCTAGCTGCATATGTAGCAGAAGATGGCCTAGTCGGCCATCATTGGAAAGAGAGGCCCCTTGGTATTGCAATCATTATATGCCCCAATACAGGGGAATGCCAGGGCCAAGAAGTGGGAGTGGGTGGGCAGGGGAGCAGGGTGGGGGGAGGGGGGAAGGATAGCATTTGAAATGTAAATTAAGAAAATATCTAATAAAAAATTTGAAAAAAAATAAAAAAATAAATTGAAAAATGAAGGACAACATTTTAATATGGGCTTATATTTAAAGGATGGTTTGAAATACAAAAAAACACAACTATTAATAGAAATAAAAATAGAAAATGCCTTCTAAAAACTAAGACAAAATGGGCTTGAGTCATCAAAACTAAGTAAGAGGAAGATAGCTCAGTGGGTAAGGGGACATGTTGATTCCTTTTAAAATCAAGGGCTGGGGGTGGGAGGTTCAAATGCTCAGCTTCCTCTGCATATTCCCACACTCTGATTTCAGAATCTAAAAATCAACACAGCACACTGAAGAAAATGGAAACCATGATACATAAAATTACCACATACATGCAAAGAACAGAGTTATACAGATCTGCTACATGTCAAAATTTTAATTTGGCAATGACTCTGTAGGTCTTAGAATAATTTTTACATAATTTAGAATTCCACATCTGCAGCTTCACATTACTTCTGAATTTGCTACAATCACTTTCTACTTTTTGGATTTTTTTTTTTTTTTTTTTTTGGATATAAGATTCCATGGTGTTGGCTTGGATGGCCTACAGCTCACTCTACAGACCAGGCTGGCCTCACACATGTGGCAGTTCTCATGCCTGAGCCTCCAGTACGCTGGGACAACAGGTGTGAGCCACTGCGCTTGGCTGCTTGTTAGCATTAAAAGACACTTTTATATTACGGAGTAAAGTTAACCTACTCCATGCCAGTTATACTCCTGCTCAGAGTAAAGGTTGTATTTCCAGTCTGTCACCCGAAAACAAACCTGGAGATGCATCAAAATTATACACAAGTGTGGCTTTAAAATACAGAACTTAAAGTTAGAAAACACAGTTTCTCTAAGGAGTAATTTTGAAAGAACCGAGGAAGTCCAAGTTACACTACTTGCAAACAAAGATGTTTAAGGTTGGGATACCTAGTCAAATTGTGTATGTGTATTTGTGCATGTGTACGTGCATGTGTCCAGTGTATGTAAAACACACATGCAAGCAGTACATACAAACACACACCCAGCCTCACTACCCACATGAACTTTAGCACTGCTTTGCTGGAGGTAGCTGATAAAGGATGGACAAAATATTGTAATTTGTCCGGAAAGCAAACCTTTTTGTCCATTTTTTCTTTACAAATAATTAATGCATCATCACTGAAGTTTATTGTGACGGTTAATGAAATGAAACAAAAGTTGTTCACTGTATACCCAATACAGAATGCTAAATAAATGCTGGATAGATGTGGTTAGAGATAGGGCTGAAGAACAATCCTAATATCAGTGAACAAAGGACATGCAAATATGAAACTACATAAATCACTAGTGAAAAGTTAGTAGTTATTTTTGAAAAATTCAAGGCCTGTGGCTTTGAAAGTAAGAAACAATCATGCAATAAACCATCGAGAATTGTTGGCACTGCAGAGACCTAAAAGGGACTGTTCCTGTTTCCACCCTAGCCTAGCCCTAGGGAGCAGCGAGTTTACCTTTGATTTTCAAGGTATATCTGATTTCTTCCAGCCATTACAGAGTGAAAGAATGAAGTGGATTTAGATACAGCAGTGGAGAACAACTTTGAGTTCATCTCTACACTTGAATCAACCCAAATCCTCTGAAATGCGGTCACCAGTGCAGTTATGTCCTGGCCTCCTGCGCACTAACTGACAGTCATCTGGAAAGCATAAAACAAACCCAGCAACACTGAGCTCCCAATTGCACAGGAGACCGGGAATTAGCAACGTGTTACATTCTACCCCCTAAGCAGCACACATTTTTACAAAGCCTTTTCCTACCAGAAACAACTGAGCGAGTCATAATTCATTTCCCTCGATGAAGAGGAAACCAACAGGAAAGAGAACAGACCACTAAAACCATTCCTTCAAGAGTGGGGCGGAGGGAGGGATGGCACCAAAGAGATTTAAGTGACTGCTTTGAAATCATTCTTCGGATTCAGACAGCAAGCTACTCTAGTCTCAGCTTTTCTACATGACTCAGTTGGGTTTTTTTTTTTCCATCTTTTAAAGATTTAATTTTATTTTTTGACTGTTATCCATGCGTCTAGTAATAGAATGTTTGTTTTCCATGTTCGGCTGTGGGTTAGGTGAGGGAACTGTTTATAGAAATGACACTGAGGAATTCTGGAGTGTCTGGTAAAACCCGACTCTATCAGCACTCAATGCCATTCATAATAGCACAGCACACTTGCAAAGAGGGACCATGTTTCCTCTGGTGAGTACCTGCATAGTACATACTCCTGCCATCCAAGTTCTTTGTTCTTTTCTGGTTTGATGAAAATTTGGAGAAGGCTGCCCCCTTGTGTTCATCTTGGTGCAGCTGCACCTTACCGGCCAGGACAGAACTTGGTTTTTTTGTTTTTGGTCCCAGTCAGAGCCACTGTAATGAGACCATTGCTAGGGGGTTTTTGACTGGGACAGCTGTTTTGGATCTCTCTGGAGGCTGAGCCACAAACGACTAGTTTTTATGTACCTAATCAGGGTAAGGACTGCCTTCTTAAAGCTCCAGATACAGCCGTTCCTGTCTGTCAAATGTCTGTCTGTGTACACATACAGGGTACACTGCACAGAAGGTACTAAAACCACAGAGCAACCAAATAATAGGACAGCCCATCTAGGAGTGCAGGAAAAGGTGGGAGGCTTCGAGGGAACCCCAACTAATTCAGGTGGAGAGTTCTAAGTACAGATGTCCTGAATCATGACCCCTGCCCCCACAGTTAGCCTGCTGAAGGCCCCCAGCTGGGATAAGCTGCAGTGTTTCTCTCATCAGTTCCCCTATTGGCTGCTGAGGTGGGATCAGAAGTAGGAATGACCTACAAATAATTTGGAAGACTAAACACAGAGTGAAAAATCCACTCTATGGAGCAGTATAGGCGCAGACAGTATAGAGGCAGACAGCATGGTGAGCATAAAATGGATGTAGATGAGCAGATGGTTAGGTTAGAAAAGTAAGGTGTGGGACCGTGAAAGGCAGCTTGTTTTCTGGTTGAGCTAGGTTCAAAGCCCGGAGACCCAACAGACTAATGTGCGAGGGATGGAAGCCCATTTGCCATGCTCCCAGACGAAGGCTCCCGACACAAGGACTCAACTCCATCATTCTGTGGCCACCAGTCACACAGGCTGTCCAGGCTCCACCCTCACAGCTACCTGACAATAGCCAAGTATGCTCCTCCCCAGTTAAACCCCGCCCCCCAACAGCAAAGTAGCCTAGCCCACTATAAAAGGCCCCTCCTCCCTCTACTGCTCCTCTTGTTTCTTCTCTCTCACCTCTTGCTCTCCTTCTTCCCCCATCTTCTCCCCTCTCTTCACGTGAGAGCCATGGCCGCTCTCTGCCTCTTCACTCTTCTCTCTGCTTTTCTACCGAAGCCAACCACAGAGCTAGCCAGACTCTTGCCTGCGAGGGAACCACCCAGCACCTTCTCCCCTTACCCCTTTTCCTTTCAGCTCCAGGGCAGACTGAGCCGCCCTCAGGGCCCCTACCTGTTCTCAGCTTTTCGGCAGTGTCCAGTGACCTCCTGCAATGCCCAAGAGCTAGAACCTGTTGTCCCTGAGCTCCATGAGGCCCAGGGACCCCGGACTGCTCCGTGGCTTCCCATAGCGAGATGCCTACCCGGGCGCATGGAGAGTCCGGTGTCCACTCGCTCAGAGCCCCGGAGCTCTAGTGGGATGAGGGTCATCTCTCCCATCTCCTTTATTTCCCCACTACGGTGCCCAACAGTAAGTCACAAAAGCTTGTGTTTTCAGAATTTAACCTGAAAAAGAGGATTTAAAAATAATTTTTTTTCAAGTGACTAAATGCCAAGAATGGTCTAAGACTGAGGAGATGTCAGCAGGTATATGCAAACCTATGGAGCTGAGTTTAAAACCTCAGAATCCACATAAAAGCTGGTGTGGCACATGCACCCATAACTAGCACTGTGTGGGCTGGGGACAGGGGGATTTCTGGGGCTTGCTGGCTACCAGTGCAAGCCCAGGGGTTCAGTGAGAGACTCGGCATCAGGCATAAATAAGGAGAGAGAATGAAAGAACAGGAGACACTATAGCCTCTGGTCTGTGTATATGTGCACTGGATCACCAACCCACATGTGTGCATACATCCCCCTCGCCCCCCACAAAAGATGGTTTATATCCTACCTTCTCCAAGTCTCTCTATGTAGAATCTCAAGTCTATAGAAAGATAGGGATTAGGGAAAGGCTGTGTCAATACAGGAAAAGGTCTCATGCAAATGCCAGAGTCTGAAAAAATGGAACTACATTAAAGGCCACCCAGGTGCTTAAGAATTAATTCATGCCACTAACACAGCAGGTGGTCTCTCCAGAAGTTTAAAATAAAAGGCCCTGGGCTTCAGGAATAACCAGCAGTTAGACAGGGAAGAGACCACATCTCAGGGAAGCTCCTTGAAGGGAGTTTAGGCTGCTGCCTGGTGGCTCAGGTTGAGAGAGCTGGCCCAGAAGCCATGAGAAAGGTCTTGTATAAAAATGGGAAAGGCTTCTTCCCCAAGACTAACACCAGGGCCATGCTGCTTGCTTAAAATTACTGACCTAGTAATAATGAAGTTAGGAGGCCAGAACAACGCAAGCATGGCTCAAGCTGCACAATGGTGTTCACTAGAAATGTTTCAATATTGTAAAGACTCTGAATCTTACCAAACCAAATGATAACTTAATTCATAAAAAGTATTATCTAGTATATATGCACATCTACACACAATGTGCTTATGCATATATAAAAGTCTAAGGCATCTCCATTACGCTGATAGCACATGCAATAATCACTTGTAGAGACCTGACCTCTCTAGATTCTTATATAGACTGAGCTTCATAGAAGAATGTGATCATGAGTCTGTTCTGCAAACCAAACAAAATGTCTTAACATAGACAGATATGAACTAGAAAAGACAAAAAGAATTTCAAGCTCACTCATATGCAAGGATGAATGTAGGAGTGTAGGCCCCAAACGACAACCAGCTGAGATAAGCCAAATTCAGAAGTAACTTCATGGGGCTACCAAGATGGTTAGATGGTTAACAGCACTCCCTGACCTTCTAGAGCTTGGCCCAGCACCCATCATGGCAGTTCACAACTGCCTGTTTACTCCACTCTGGGGGACCCAACATCCTTTTCTGGCTTTTAAGGGCACTCATGCACATACACATAACGATATAAAGTAAATCTTAAAGAGAAATGAATTACTGATGCCCTGGTTAGTTTCTGGTCAGCCTGAGAGAAGCGAGAGTTATCTGGGGAGAGGAAACCTCAATTGAGAAAGCACCCCATCAGACTGGCCTTCCGGCAGTATTTTCCTGATTCATGACTGATGTAGGAGGGAGGGCCCAGTCCATTGTCATCAGTGCCACCCCTGGGCTGGTGGTCCCAGGTGTTGAAAGACAGCAGACTGAGCAAGCATGGGAGCAAGGCAATAAGCAGCCCCCCTCCACGGCCTCTGCATCAGCTCCTGCCTCCAGGTTCCTGCCCTGCTTTGAGTTTCTGCTTTGGTGTCCCTAGTGGATGTACTGATTGGTCAAGATATGTGGGCTAAATTACCCCTTCCTTCCTCAAGGTGCATTTGGTCATGGTCTTTTACACAGCAACAAAAACCTAACTGAGACAAATAAAAATGATCAAATTTAAATAAAGAAACTGGCAAAACACACGAGAATAGAAAATATAGCCAGCAGCAGCACCTATACTGTTTTTTTTTTGTTCTGTTTTGTTTGTTTGTTTTTTCTTTCTGTTGAAAAGAGCTGGAGAATGAGTCAAGGGTCTAGTATAAGCAATTTTGAAAATTTACAAATAACCCAAGTGGTATTAAAACAGTGGGGAAAGGAGCAGAAAGGTGACTCAAGTGTGTTGTGAATCTGGAAAACCGTCAATCTGACCAAGTTTATATGCTATCTTGCCCACATTCTAGAAGAGTGGAGACCAGCAAGTGAATGATACAGCGTAAGATGTCAAAAGAAAGAATAAGAATAAGAATAAGAATAAGAATAAGAATAAGAATAAGAATAAGAATAAGAATAAGAATAAGAATACAGCCAGGCGGTGATGGTGCACGCCTTTAATCCCAGCACTCGGGAGGCAGAGGCAGGTGAATTTTTGAGTTCAAGGCCAGCATGGTCTACAAAGTGAGTTCCAGGACAGCCAGGGCTATACAGAGAAACCCTGTCTCAAAAAACCAAGAAAAAAAAAAAAAAGAAAGAAAGAAAGAATACAACTCTCCAACGCATGGCAGTGAGCTAGGGAAGGGAATCTAAGAAAGAAAACAGTGACCCTTACAGCCCTTTGAGGATACAGTACAAAATAATCACCATGGGCCAACTAGCACTCAGCTGTGACCACCGAGCCCTGCCTAACTTGGTAGTCCTCTGCTTCGGGAACTCAAAGGGTGTGCCAAAGGCTTCTAGGACAACTCAGGCTGCCAAAGCCAAGACCACACTCTTCTGTTGACACTGCAAAAGAGCGAAGAGTCAGAAGAGACTCAGAATTTCCCTGCTTAACAACCTTGCCTCTTTCAGTCCAGCTACTAGGGGAGGAAGACACATTAGTTTCAGAGTCTAACTGGAGAATTCCCAATAATCTTACCATGGCTCTGGGATTAGATAATCTTGTTTTACTAAAACACAAGTGGCCAGGCATGATGGTGGATGTAATCTCAGCACTGGAAAGGTGGAGGTAGGAAATGAAGACATCAAAGCTACCTTCACTACAAAACATGTTTGAAGTCAGCTTTGGCTACATGACACCGTCTCAATAAGAGAAAAGAAAAAAGCATGGGCGGTGGCACACGGCTTCAATCCCAGCACTCGGGAGGCAGAGGCAGGCGGATTTCTGAGTTCAAGGCCAGCCTGGTCCACAAAGTGAGTTCCAGGACAGCCAGGAAAAAAAAAAAAAAGAAAAGAAAAACAAAGTTATATAACTGCCTTAATATTCTTCAAGAAGAAATGTTCAGATCAAGAGAGGACTTTGCTCTTACCCACCAACATGTAGTATTTATTTTCATGTTTGTGTGGGGTATGCATGGATGTGCTCCCATGTGTGTGAGTACACATGTGTATGTGTGCACCGATGTGTGGAAATCAGAAACTGCTCCTTTATTAACTGAAGCAATCTAGTGTAGCTAGCCAGCTTGCTTTCTCCTTTATTAACTGAAGCAATCTAGTGTAGCTAGCCAGCTTGCTTTGGGGATCCCATCTGAGTAGTCCCTCCGAAGTACAGGGACTACAGGTGGACGGCATTGCCCACCTGGCTTATGCAGCTTCTGGGGGTCTCACTGGTCCTCATGCCATGCAGCAAGCCACTCCACAGCCCAGTTCTAGTATGTTTATAATGGGGAGCTAAGCCTTCATCCTTTCTACGTTCCCTATGTGCCTAAGAAAAACACAGACGATGGCTACTAAGTAGCTTCGGCTGCTCAGGCTTCCTGCTGTCTAAGCTCAGTCATCTTATCCATTAACTCATCCACTCAATAACACACACGAAGTACACAGAGCAACTAGGCATTGAGACTCACAAGGCCTGGTCCCTAAGAAGTCTGCTGTTAGCCCTCCTTCGATCCAGCACACAAGATGTAGTAGGAAGCCGTAGTCTTCCTGCTCACCCACAAAGGAGATTGCCTGTCCTAGTCAAGGATAAACTGAATGATCTGTCCCCCTACATAAAACTGGGAAAGGGGAAGTTACTTTTAAAAGAACACAGTATGTTTTCTTCTACAGAAGAACTGCATGCTCTTAACGCCTACTGCTTTTAATATAATCCTGGAGGTACAGATTCTGACGTCCTATGCTCCTGTCAGCTTACAAACATTAATCAATAAGAGTTCCTTTTAAGAAATCGCACTGAAATTTCATGGTCTTTGTTCTTATGAAGATGATTCTCTTCAGAATGTCATTTTAGAAGTACATGCTGGTTTATGTAGTTGTAGTAAACAAGTTTATATCTTTATTTTAAATCTGTCCCCATTTAGACTACAGATTGCTGACCAGGTATGCGGCTGCTCACAGATGACTCTAGGACAGTGTTCTCAACCTATGGGTTATGACCCCTTTGAGGGTGAACAACTCTGTCACAGGAGTAGCCTAAGACCATCTGAAAACACAGACAGTTACATAACAATTCACAACAGTAGCAAACTTACAGTTAGGGTAGCAATGAAAACAAGTTTAGGGTTGGGGATCACCACAACATGAGGAACTGTATTAAAGGGTTGTAGCATTAGGAACGTTGAGAATCATTGCTCTAGGACTACAGGGTTACTACTGTCCGCGTCTTCCTTCCTCTGGTATGGAAGCTATGGTTCTCTGCCAAGGCACTGCTTCCGAGGCCCAAGGCTCCCATAGCTCTGCTTCCACAGTTAAGCTCCAGCCCAAACCTGGGCTCTGACATCAGTGCTCCTTCCAGAAGCTGCAAGGTTCCTTAGGCTCTGCTTCTCCAGCAAGGGGGTTCTGGCTACAATCTAGGGTCGGGGTCCTTGTAGCCAGAACTGACTATGACTGAGAGGGAGAACCAGAGGACTGCAGCATCAGTGAGCGTACCTGACTTCCTTTCTCGGCACTGCTGCAGAACAGCTTTCTAACTGACTTCCCTAGAGCAGAGTACTTGTCCTGAGAATGCTTTGTGAATGGCCCACTTGAAGTTTTTAAATGGATATACTAAGTGTATCTATTTAATGTAGCTCTATGTTTTCTAAACTGTAAGAATCTTTTAATATTTACAGTTAGTAAGTCATATTTTGCTTATGATTTTTACTTTGTAGGTATGATTTTTGGAAGCCTACTAACCAATAATAACATTCCTTATGAAAATAAATGGTAATGCCATGAGACTTCATTAACATCTATGTTTTGATATTTTTGAAATAAAATGAGGTTGTACATCCCACTGAACCTCACAGCAGCTTTGCTTGATCCTCATCCCACAGCTGGCAAAGTGAGGGACCAGTTAAGCACCTGCCCTGTTACTAAACTGGTTACTCAACCACTCTAGCCATAGAAGCTGAACTGGAATTTTAACCCAAACAGAGCATTCTATTTCTAAATCACAGACTTTGCACTTCTCCACTCAGTTCTATGGAAAAACTTGTACAAGACAGAGTCATCAAGGTAAAGAAACCACACTAAAACTATTACCTATGAACATGTGTGTGTGTGTGTGTGTGCGCGCGTGCACATGTGTATGTGCATGAATGTGCATATGTTTGTATACACACATATGCACGTGCAAGCACATAGGAAACAAATGGTATCTAAATAAAAGGTAAAAAGAAAACTGAAAGAAATGACATAAGCCCACTGCCCAAAGCAGCAGGCCATTACCAGCATCCACGGAAGTTCCATCTCTCTTAAGTTAATTTCCTTGAATTTGCTCTCTTTTATTTATTTATTTATTTATTTATTTCTCTATTTATTTATTTCTCTATTTATTTATTTCTCTATTTATTTATTTATTTATAAACCTTGGACACATCTGTTTCTAAATAATCTGCAGTATTTACATGCTTTTAACTTTTACATAGAAATTCTGCAAACTGCATGTTTTCCATTCAGTTGCAAGACTGTCCAAAATTGATACTATAACATCATTCATTTTTACTCATGCACAACATTGCATTTCATAACAATATAATTTGCACTGGTAAGCATTTAATTTGCCGTTCTCTCATGAACATGATCACTATTAACATTCTTGTGTGAGAGTTCTTTGTTTAAGAGTCTACTAAACTTTCTCTTTTGAGTTAAAATTGCAGTATCTGGGTATCATGTCCTTCAAAGCATACCCACAGTTCCACAAATACAACACAAGGTGTTACCAGATTGCAATATTTTTACCCTTCGGATGATTATAAAGGAACACTTTATTATGATTTTAAAATGCATTTCTGAGTTGCTACATATCTACTTGTTTGCCATATATATTCACATTTTAGATCATAATTGAATCATGCTTCTTCATCTAACATCTAGTTCCTCTAAGCCACACACTCTGTCTTTTCTGAAAAATTAAGCTGTGTAAAGTTTCATAAAAACTGTCACCACTCAAAACTCATCCTTCTTGTGATCACTCAAAAGTCTCCTTTCTACAAGCTAGTGTCAGGATCTTAAAGAAATACCTCTATCCCAGAAAACATTAAAAACGAAAACAAAAACAAAAACCTTAAAAGATTTATACTTTCCTGTAAAACTTATCTTTACGCCTTTAATCCCAGCACTCGGGAAGCAGAGGCAGGCGGATTTCTGAGTTCGAGGCCAGCCTGGTCTACAAAGTGAGTTCCAGGACAGCCAGGGCTAGACAGAGAAACCCTGTCTCGAAAAACCAAAAAAAAAAAAAATCCTTAAGATAATGTCAAACTGAATTCAAATGAATGCATCAATTTATGCATTTGAAACTGCTAAAAGATCTGTTTTTAATCTAAAGATTATATGGTATGAACTATCAGTGGTATCTTTTCAATATTTACAAGCCATTTACAAATTATTTCCCCATTTTGAAATGAGCTATAAATACTAACAACCAAGCCCGAACACCTCACCAGCTGTCTCCTGAACTAGCATTTGCTTGGTCCATTCTATCCCTCTCCTACTTCCTCATTGCTGACACTGACTTGTTGGTATCTTGTTAATTTAGCTAAATTCCAGACTCTGAACTTCATAGCCTGGTAAGTATTGTCCCATCAATTATATCAACTAGTAATTATTGACCTCTCAAGTGTGCCTATAACAAGTCCTTGGAATGGAACAGACTTGAAGTCTACTCATTGTGTTCATGTTCTGAGTACAAAGACTCATTCTCTAACTACTACATCCAACACACGTGGGCCAAAATTATAGCTGCAGCTCAAGAAACTGCACGAAGCCTGCAGGCTGAGTATGCAGGAGGCTGCTCAGGGGCATGGGGGCCTGCTCCCATCCTTGAAGGTGTTAGTAGCATTTCCTCCAAGTTTACTCCTAGGAAAGCTTCCAGTTGTCTAGTAACAGCCCCAGTCCATCCCTGACTTCTGCTATGCTCAGGCCAAGCTTCTATTTCCATGTCTGTGGGATGCTTGCTGATTTTCACATTCTACTTCTTCTGGGAGCCAGTGTTGATCCAGCGTAGTCTAAGTATAGTGTAATGGTCTGCTGACAAGGGCTCGCTGTTATTTCTCCTTCTATTTCCTATGATTCAAAATGTCACGTCCTCCCTTCCTTCTTCTCTCACAAGACGATCCTGTCTTCTGCACAGCTGAGAATCACACACTTCCCATCACTGGTCACTTGCATTTCCACTGATTCTTGCACCTTTCCCTTCTACAGTCTTTTCCCACGATCCCTCCATTGACTCCACTATTTTTGCACATTAACCTGCTTTGCTCCTTTGAGCAATAACTTTAAACACTATCTGCTTCATCTTCCCTCAGGATCTGCCCTCTGATCTTGAAACTTCATTAAAGAAAGAGTAAAAGATGAAGCTGGTTGTGGTAGTGTACACTGCAATCCCAGCAATGAGAGACCAATGCAGGAGGGTCATAAGTTTCAGGCCAGACTGGGATGTACATAATGATACTCTCAAAAACCAAAAATGAACGAGAAAGAAATGTATACACTCTTTGAAGATGGAGTAAGGTCTACCTAAACGCGTTTCTGTTCTCATATAATGCCTAGAGGAGCGACTTTTAGATTAGGAAGCAGTGTAGATCCAACTTTTCAAAAGATCCATGTTCACAGCCAAGTACTTCAGTCAGTGACTATGAGAATTAGTCTACATGGTAAGAAGTGTATCAAACATACAACAACAACCAAAGCTGAGGTGACAGAGAAGGAGATGTCCCCTTCCTGGAACCTGCTCGGTGGTTTCCAGGGCTGAACATGTTCCAGTGCCACCTGCAACTATAGTCCAACGTCTGCAAACTGCTGAATTTTGGTACACATAACAATGTAATGATAAGACTAGGTGTGCTGGCTTCTGCTTTAGCCTCAGCACTGAAGAGGCAGAGGCAGGCAGGTCTCTGTGAATTAAAGGCCAGTCTGGTCTACACAGCCACAGAGTGAAATCCTGTCTCAAAGGAAAATGAAAAAAGCTACATATAAAATTACAGGTATTTAGTCAAAGTCATACTAAGATTCAGGGCATACATGCTTTAGTTTCAAATATAGTAAATGAAACAACTCCTACATATAAGAGGGAGGGAGGGAGGNCACATGTGCGCCACTGTATTACAGATAGGGAGTGATAGACACACATGTGCGCCACTGTATTACAGATAGGGAGTGATAGACACACATGTGCGCCACTGTATTACAGATAGGGAGTGATAGACACACATGTGCGCCACTGTATTACAGATAGGGAGTGATAGACACACATGTGCGCCACTGTATTACAGATAGGGAGTGAGTTACTTAGTGTCTCTGAGCTTCACTTCCCTGTCTGGGAAGCAGTCCTCGCTCACTGGCAAGCAGTCAGTAAGACAACCACCAACAAGTACTTGGTAGTTTCTTGCTTAGTTTACCTGAATTTTCAAATTTACGTGTGGCGCTTATACCATAGTATTAAATTATTTTTAATGTATATGGCCCAGAGGTTTGTACATAAGTAAGCATGTAGTCTATTTATGTCTCTAGTTAGGAAAGTTGTTTTTTAAAAATACTAAATATTTTAAAATATTAAACATGGTTAATTATTAAATATTAACCATATATAACATTAAAAATTTAAAGGCAGTTTTGTAATGAAGCACTCAGGTAAGAAGACACGTGTGGACTCAGGACGGAGGAATACAGAGCATCCCAGACCTCACAGGCAGACACGATGATGCACCAGCCACAGTGGCCCTTCTGGTAAGAGAGCTCGCGACACCCCCCCACCCCCCAGCTTCACTTCTACAACATGGCTACAGAGTACTGGGAACACAGCTAGTACAACTGATGAAGGCAATCTTTCTGTTACTTGGTTTCAAACTATGTTATCGTACATGCCTGGGGGGTAGTAAGTGGCCACCAACCAGACAGTTTGGTTCTGAACAGGAAGAAGACAGAGGTTTCCTATTTGGTATTTTCATGACACTTAGAAAACACTGGTCTGCTGTCTGCATTATATGATGAAAGTCTGGACAAAACACTAATGTTAACTCTAACATTCTAGTAAAGGAATGTGCAGTGATCAATGGCTGGGCCTTCTCTCTAAGATTACAAAAGCAACTCAATACAATTAAGAAAATTAAATATAATTCATGATATTAGCTACAACAGGAAAGCCTCTAATCCTCTCTTCAGAGTCTAAGGATTCATCAGCATAATTCAGTATCAGTCCTAGCCTGATAAAGGTGAAGCTCAGCAACCTTAAAGCAAGGGACAGCAGCGACACCAGGGTTACCTGTTAGCAAGGGACAGCAGCGACACCAGGGTTACCTGCTAGCAAGGGACAGCAGCGACACCAGGGTTACCTGTTAGCAAGGGACAGCAGCGACACCAGGGTTACCTGTTAGCAAGGGACAGCAGCGACACCACGGTTACCTGTTAGCAAGGGACAGCAGCGACACCAGGGTTACCTGTTAGCAAGGGACAGCAGCGACACCAGGGTTACCTGTTAGCAAGGGACAGCAGCGACACCAGGGTTACCTGTTAGTCTTTATCAGCAAAAGAAAACAGAGAAATAAGATATAACCATTATATAAAAGGAAAATGTGTAAATCCATTACTCTGCAAATGAAAAATTATGAAAATCAGGTTATACTACTAAATGTAAGAGACCACTAAAGCTATTAATTTTTTGTTGATCACAATAAACTCTCTCCAATCAAAATATAGATTGCTGATAATATACATTGTAAAAAATTCTCAAGAAATAAATTTAAAGTATTATAGGAGTATCACCTAGACTTAAGGACTACAACTACATATTACTGAGATTTCCTTTGAAACAAATCAAGTCAAACTTGCTGGTAAAATCCTTCCAGTGATTCTTCTTTCTAGGTTATTTTACATAAACAGAATGCCCACTCCCCTACCCCCAAACACATATACTCTCTCTCTCTCACACACACACACACACGTCATACTGATCATTGCCACTGACTTCCTATTGGCCCAGCACCCAACCATGGCAGAACTAAATCTGTTCAGAAAAAGGCTAATTAATATTTATTATTTTCCTTATGTTGTAAAGAGAGGAATATCATGTTTCCTTTCAGAATGTGTCCCTGAACTTTTAAAGGCTCAACCATATGGAAGAGATCTACAAAAGTATATGCAAAGGCCAAGGATTTGGAATTCTAATTCAATTTCCCCTCATATTTTAGTGCAAGCCTGTAGCAAACATTTATTTTTAGAGGTATTTCCAGTGGGGAATTGAACAAAAGACTATTGTGCGCTCCACACAGTTCTCTTTGGTCCCATCTATACCAACTATACAAACATCAGGTTGGAATTAAATGACTCTAAGCTTGAAATCAACTATTTCCAGACTACAAAAATCTTTTCCATATTTATCAGCACATACAGTTTTGAAGTGAGTTACAGCTGAGTTCAAATGTGAAATCTGCATTTTCAAGTGTTCCAATAAAAGAACTTTGCTGTGGAGTCTGACTACCTAATACTGATTGTTCAAGAATGCTATATAATGTTTTCATTTCCTCTTCCAACAAAACAATTTTGGTCTGCACTGAATGAACCCACTGCTACACGGCTTCTGATGGGAAGCAGACGGCCATCAGCCACAGCACTGGCCACAATTTTCTTATTAAAAAGTATGCCTTTTTCTCTAAGTGAAGAAAGTCAAAAGGAGCTAATAGGCATTCCCTGATCACAATGAATATCTCCATTTTAATTTGTGATGTGTATAAAATACAAAAGGAAACAAGAAGTTATCTGTGATCAAGAGTGTGGTAGCTTTAAAGCACTGACCACAAATCCTAAAGAGGCCCCTCATTAAAAGTGAGGCTTTTTATTGTTTTTGTTTTTTTAAAAAAAACAACACTAAAAAACAAATATATAATAGTTCTTCTTAGAATATGGGCCACAATTCACTTCTAACACACAGGAGGTAGTGTCATGAAACTTACAGCTACGGACTCGCTGGGACTCGCTCATGGAGAGAAGTTAACGAGAAGAATGATATATTTAAGCATAGTGCTAGAGATCGCATTCTGCAAGTGTTGGCAGCCTTGATTTTAGGCCCATGGTGAAGCGAACAGAACAGTGGAGGCACAGACAGGGTGCTGCTTTCCTCATGGTACGAAGAAAGGGATAAAGGTGTCAGAGCAAGATAGTGCCTTTAAAGACACATCCTGGTGACCCACAGTCTCTCTTCAAGTGTCTACTAATTCCTCAGATAGCACTACCAACAGGAGAAAACACCTAACAAGTGAGCCTGTTGAGATGATTTATATTCTAAGTGTAACAAGCCACTCACCTATAAAGCCTGTTTGCCCACCAAGGCCAAGCAGTGGCCTCAGTTGAATGAGTCCGTCAGAATGCCATGACGGACAACAACTTCCTACAACTCTACCCCAGGCTTTGAGCTCCCTCAGCAGACACACCATCCACACCAAGCAAATGCACAAACTGCAGATGCATTAAAAAAAAAAAAAGCCACCTTTATTTTAAGCCACTAGGCCTCATGGTTTATAATGCAGCAAATGTAATTGGAACATGCCTGATTCTATCTGATTCAGCTAGCCTAATTTTTCATTTCAAACTATAAACAGTGAAAAACTGTGTGGATACACCTGGTTTTAGTCAATGCAGCCTAGCAACCCTTCACTGTCCTTTGCTACCAGCTAGCCTTCTGTGTTACCTACCTTCTAAGATCAAAGCTCAGTCTCCTCCACTCTTCCACTCTTGTTAGCTTTGAACAGCTGCTTTTATTAAACACCCTGCCTTAGGAACTTGGGTCTGCTAACATACACTGTATGGTTATAATCAATGAGCCAGTGGAATTTGTCTGAAGAGGTTGTTCTACGTTGTGAGGCTGCAAATCAGTCATGGCATTCTGATGGACTCATTCAAACGGGTCATCAGGCCCAAGAGACCATGCTGAAACATTTACTGCTTCGTGTAATGAATACCGGGAGAGAAAATGTCCTAATTACTGAAATAAAGTTTATTTTTTAAGAACCATAGACCTGAGAAATTAGAGGCTTTGAAGGAACTTGGATATAGTATTGCTCTTTTCCAACCATGGAGACAACCGACAATCCAGGTAAAAAGGGCAGAAGTAGGCAGATCTCTGGGAGTATAAGACTAGCCTGGACTACAGAGTAAACTCCAGGATTGCCAGAGGTACACAGTGAAACCTTGTTTTATAAAACCTAAAGAAAAAAAAACCTAAAACAAACAAAACAAAACCTTGCATGATATAAATATGAAGAATTTTAAACTGACTGAGTTTTGACTTGGAATATCAGCCTGCTGTAATACAACAGAAACGTCAAGTTCAACTTTGTAGGTATTTTATAGTTTTGTTAGTATTTTATAGTTAGTACAACAAGATGTACTTTGTATATCGCTAGTTAATGTTCTGTGCTTCAAGTTTTGGCTAAATGATACATATAATAAACGAATCATAGATAACAATCTTGGAAAACAAGTAGAGCTGTTTTGTTTCTACTACAAGAAACAGAACTGCCAGTAATGTTAGTAACTGTGGCAGTTAGTTCAAATCATCTGAAAATCTTTAGGCCCAGCAAGGTTGCATGCCTGGCTAGAAGCCAATCTAACTAGTTTGTGGGACTATGGGCAGAATCGTAGTGCCTTTGTTCTTGCTGGTTACCCAGGGAGCTCAGTGATATTTGGAAACAATTACTGTCTGACTCAATTTAGAGGGAAAATCAAAGAGGCTAGCCTGGCTCTAATTCCTCCAGTGTTACATGCATAGTCCTTTCGGAGGATGATATGTGAAGAAACATAACTTTAACAATGGGGACTCAGGAATTGTTAGGCAACAAGAGATGAGGGGTGGGGATGGCTTGGCTGCCCTGTAAGTCCAACCTCTGAAAACCATTCATAGCCCAAATATCCCTACACTCAATCCTGGCATCCCTTGTAGTTACCAGGGCATATGACAGATTAAAGAAACAAGACTTCATACACATGTCACCAGCAAGGTCCTTTTATACACACACACACACAAATCAACCTTGCTAGCAGGCTGGATGGCTCCTCTGTTTAGGTGGCTCACAAACTGTCTTGGAGGTTTAATAAAGCATACCCTAGGCTGAATTTCCAGAGACTCTCAGATCATAAGGGTACTGACCCAATGACCAGTTTCACTATTGGAAAGTAGAATTCTGGCAGGTGGAGCCTGGTTGGAGATGGGCCCCTATGGCAGTGACCATGGAGTTATACCTTCCTGTTGTGACTTACACTCTTCCCATCTGTAAGGCACTCTGCTCTACTCTCAGGCTGCCCTAACTTCACACCCATGCTCCTGCCATCATGATGCTCTGTCTCACCACAGAACCAGAGCCAAATAGTCAAAGACTATGGACTGAGATCTAAGCAGCTAAAAACAACCCTAAGGCATACAGGGATATACCTGGCATTCCCACTCCATGCACTCTGTCTTAAAGTAACGTGTCCCTTCGGCAGAGTCATACATAGGTAAATGACTAACAATGTTCACTCACTTCTACCGCCTTCCACCTCCACAAGCTTTAGAAGAGGGAGGTATCTGTTTATTTTCCGCAAGAAGAAATGAAGCAGAGTAGTTCTTCCCACAGCAGAGGGCAAAACCATGGCTCCCTTGAGGGATGGATGAAAAAGAGATGGTTTCAGCCCTTCTAAGAACACGTAACCACAGACTTGGACAGTATCTAGAAACCCAGAAGCAAACCACAAACCACTGCCTGCCATGCTCCTACCAGTTGTACTGGAGAAGACAACACACCGAGCCTTAGGCAAGGCAGCCTCAGAAAGGTCGCCCATGCTGTCCACACCACAGAGCAGCTTCCTTTCCCTGACATGTGCTGAGCTCCTCTAGGTTACAGGGCCATTTAAGACACAAAGGGGTCCAAGCCACAGTAACCCCAAGGAGGGCCTAGGAGCAGAGACAGGGTGTTCCCATACTCCTGCAGTTCTAATGAAGTTGGCTATGGCTACTCACAAAGCTAGATCAATGGCAGCTAAATCAAAAGTTCAGTGGCATTTTCCAAAGAAATAGAAACAAAATAGGGAATAGGGAAGGTAGGAATTCTACTAATTCCATATCAAAAAAATTATGAACTTAAATATATATATATATATATATATATATATATATATATATATATATATATATATATATATATATATATATGTATGTATGTATCTCAGCAGGAGCATGACAAAATGTTTTGGCAAATTTCTTGGATCAGGGCCCACAAAATTCAGGCAAACCGGTAGCTATTCTAGACCAATATTCTTTATTTAATGAGACTTTCTCATCTAAGTAGGTATTGAATGAACAGCTCTACAGCTGACAAGGACCCTATGGTTCAGAACTGAAGCACACAATGGGAGAGCACTCCACGTCCTGGTTCTGATGAAGAACTTGTCTCAAGAGCAGCACTAAGGGGCAGGGATCAAGCAAGGGAAAACGCACAACATTTACAAGAAAATGAGTATCTATCAATTACTATTAGAGAAGCAATTCTCAATGATAAGAAGCATTTGGGGTGGGGTGAGGAGAAAAGAAATAAGTTTAAACAGTCCTTCATGTCAAAACAGTCTCCAAAAATTAGAATCAAACCTGTAGAACAAGAAGCATTTGGTCATCTACACTGACTTTACATGAGTAAGAATTCTCTTTTTTGCTTCTAAACAAATGGAACCCCCACTTAAGATAGGACGTCACAGTTTACTTAAACAGCTCCTACAGGTTTGAAGTAGATCTCCATGTTACTTACTCCATGTTACTCCAAGCTGGTGACTCAATTATACTAAGTTAAAGACTCCAGAAAAAAATTATAACTATGAAAAAAGACAGGTCATTCTCTTTAAAAATGTCACTAAGCACCCCATGCCATGTTGGACAGCCTTCAAGGCTGGCGTGAGCAGAGTACCCAGCAGCGCCCTACCCAGCACGTTTCCTGGGGGGACTTCCTCCAGATCTTCCAGCTCCCTTCCCATCAGAAGGTACAGGTTCTCCAGAGTACAGCACGCCATGTGGGGCACAGGAGGGAGGTCCTCTAGTGAAGCTGAGAAGCCTAGTGGAACCTGCCAGGGAAAATAATGGAAACCGTGAGGAAGTAGGTCAGGCTGTATAGCGCCCTCAAGTGAGGAAGCAGGCGAGGCACTACAGCGTCCTCAAGTGTTTACCGAGCAGCAAGACACTGTGCAGCGACCTTTGCCTCTTCCCTAAAGGCGCGAGGCTGAAATGTTAGTTTTAATGGATTATGATAAGAAACGAGTCGTATTTGATTCTGAAATACTAAAATCTCTCAAAAGTTTAAAATGTGCCTGAATCCCCACCTATAAGCTTTGAGGCTAAGAAATTCTCTTGTGTCCTGTTAGTTCCCATTTTGCTGGTCCAGAGTCCATTGCTAATAGGTCTGAGCATTATGCCATACACCAGTTCTCACGCTGATACCATGCTTCTATTTCAACATTCATTATTACCATTATAATGTAAAATAATTGGGATCTTCTGATAAAGTTCTGGAAACATTCAATAAGAACTGTGCTACTGCCTTGAAACACATGAAAAACAACCCGTTAAAAATGCCAAGACAAAGCCGAGCATCTGCCACGTTGTTAATCTGAACGGGAACATGTGGTGAAATACTAGGAACACTGATGAGGAGAGAGAGCATACATGCAGAAATATACACAAGAATGATAGATTTATGAGCCCCCCGCTTTGATTTACTCATTCTTAAGGAGACACTGTCATGAATGACCATACAGGACCTGAAGACTGAAAGAAAACTAACACATGATCATCTCATCAGATGCTGACAAAAATCCAACATCTCTTCATGATAAAGACCTTGAAGAAATGAGGGATACAAGGCACACACCTAAGGGCAACGTACAGCAAGCTGACGGTCAATACTAAATGACGAGAAACTTAAAGCAATTTCACTAAAATCAAGGACAAGACAAGGCTGTGCACTCTCTCCATATGTACTCAATATAGCACTTGAAGTTCTAGCCGGAGTAATAAGACAACTAAAGGGGACCATGGGGATACAAATTGGAAAGAAAGAAGTCAAAGTATTGCTATTCACAGATGATAGCGTACATTAGCAACCTCAAAAATTCTACCAGAGAACTTCTATAGCTGATAAACACTTTCAACCAAGTGGCTGGATACAAGATTAATTTTAAAAAAGTCAATAGCCCTCTTATATACAAATGTTAAATGGGCAGAGAAAGAAATTAGGAAAACAACACCCTTCACAATAGCCACAAATAATATAAAATACCTTGTTGCAACTCTAACCAAGCAAGTGAGAGATCTGTATGACAGAATGTTAAGTACCTGGAGAAAGAAATGGAAGATATGAGAAGCTAGAACGATCTCCCATACTCACAGATTGGTAGGGTGAATATAATGAAAATGGCCATCTTACCAAAAGCAATCCACAGATTCAATGCAATCCCCATCAAAATTCTAACACAACTCTTTACAGACCTTGAAAGGACAATTCTCAACTTCATATGGAAAAATAGAACCCAGGATAGCTAAAACAAACCCTACAATAAAAGAACCTGTGGAATTATCACCATCCTGATCGCAAGCTGTACTATAGAGCAACAGTGATAAAAACTGCATGTAAAAATGGACAGGTTGATCAATGGAATGGGATCAAAACCCTTATGTAAATCCACACACCTATGAACATCTGATTTTTGACAAAGAAGCCAAAATTATACAATGGAAAAAAGAAAGCATCTTCAACAAATGTTGCTAATCTAACTAGATGTCAGCATGTAGAAGAATGCGAATACATTCTTATCTATCACCCTGCACAATACTCAAGTTCAAGTGGATCAAAGACCTTAACATAAAATCATATACCCTGAGCCTGATAGAAGAGAAAGTGGGGAAGAGCCTTGAATGCATTGGCACAGGAAACAACAAAACATCAATAGTATAGGCACTAAGATAGACAATTAATAAACAGGATCTCACGAAACTGAAAAGCTTCTGTAAGACAAAGGACACTGTTAATAGAACAAAACGTCAGCCTACAGATTGGGAAAAGATCTTCACCAACCCTATATTGACAGAGGCCTAGAATCTAAAATACGTAAAGAATTCAAGAAGTTAGACATCAAAACCCCCAAATAATCCAATTAAAAAACGGGGCACAGATCTAAACAGAAAACTCAACAAAAGAATCTCAAATGGACGAGAAGCACTCAAAGAAATGTTCAATACCCTTAGCCATCAGAGAAATGGGATAAAAAACACAAGTCATAGCTCATGCTGGAGAGAACGAGAAGCAAGGGGAATACCCCTCCACTGATGTCGGGAGTACAAACTCACAGCTGTTTTGGAAATCAATATAGTTGTTTCCCAGAGAAATCGGAATCAATTTTTCTTAAGACCCAGATACACCACTCCTGGGTATATACCCAGAGGACACTCTATTCTACCATAAGGATGCTCGCTTAGCTAGGTTCATAGCAGTTTTATTAGTAATAGCCAGACACTAGGAACAACCTATATGTCCCTCAACCTAAGAATGGATAATAAAAACATAGTAATTTACCCAATGGCCTAAAATTTGTCCTGCCTATAAGATGTGCTGGGGTAAAGGTAGTGAAGAAATTGTGTAAGTGGCCAACCAATGATTGATTCTGAGGCTGGATATCCCAGAGACCTAGGACAGAAATGAACATGACTGGTTAAAAAAAAAAAAAGTCAGTGAAATGATTCCTAATGAATACTGCTATACTCATAGACTGGTGCCTAGCCCAACTGTCATCAGAAAGGCTTCATCCAGCAATGAGTGGAAACAGATGCAGAGACCCACAGCCAAACATTAGGTAGAGCTCAGGGAATCCTGCTGAAGAGAGGGGTGAAAGATTATAGGAGCCAGAGGGGTCAAGAATGTCATAAGAAAACCCACAGAATCAACTAACTGGGCTCACAGGGGCCCAAAGAGATAACCAACAACCAGAGAACCTGTATGGGACTGACCTAGGCTTAGGCACGCATGCTACAGCTGTGTCGCTTGGAGTTCTTGTGGGACTCTAACAGTGGGAGCAGGGGCTGTCTCTGGCTCTTTTGCCTACTTGTGGGACCTTCTTCCTCCTACAGCACTGCTTCATCCAGCCTCAATAGGAGCCAAGTGTCTAGTCCTACTGTGGCTTGATATGCAATGTTTGGTTGATAACCCTGGGAAATGAGGAAGCATGGACAGTGTGGGTAGGGGGTGGGAAGACAGGGAGTACTTGGGGGCTGAGGCAAAAGGATCACATGCTCAAGGCTTGCCTTGGCTACAGAATGACCTCAAGGCTATCCTAGGTAACTTAGTGAGACACTGTCTCAAAATAAGTTAAAAACAAACAGTGCAGGCTGCAGCTATCACCTGCTTGCTTCCTCTAGCTTTTGTGTGTACATACATACACACTATTGGAAGAACACTCTTCCCCAGCTGATCCTTCAAAGACTAGCTCATCAACACCCTGATTTCAGCAGTGTAAAACCCAGACACCCAGCTAAGTCAGCCCCAGCCCCAAAGTCTTAGAAAGTATGGGCTGACAACCTGCACTCTTTCTAAGTTGCTGGTTATGGTATAATCTGTAACAATAGCAACAGAAAACAAAACAAAAGACTGGAAGGATCTGAGTAGGGCTAACTTCTACAGTGAGCTGGAACTATTTCACATATCCTTTCTTAAAAAAAAAAAAGATTATTTTATGTATATGAGTACACCATTGCTCTCTTCAGACACACCAGAAGAGGGTGTCAGATCCCATTACAGGTGGTTGTTAGCCACCATGTGGTTGCTGGGAATTGAACTCAGGACCTCTGGAAGAACAGTCAGTGCTCTTAATTACTGAGCCATCTCTCCAGCCCTCACATATCCTTTGTAACAAGTACATTAGAATAGGATTCCTGTGACTCTGACTCCATGAGTCTAATGTCTTTTGTGCTGTTGGCACATTTTTATCCCTGCTTAGATGCCTGACACATAAGCAACAGATTCCAACCTGTAGTGTCAGAGATAGATACAGAGAGGTGAACAGGAATGCTCTCGATATTTGTAACCCAAAAAGTCAGTGCTTCACAAAACAATCTGTATCACTGTTTGGCGAGTATGCGACTCTCAATGCCGAGCAAAAAGCTATTTACTAAGCTCCAAAACATACGGTGGTTGTAACACTTTTCCCTCTCATGGATCACAAGTCTATGCACACCAAGTACTGTGCTTTGTGTCACAGTCTAGGAAGGCCCGCCTAACCATCATGCAGCACTGGAGAGAACAGACTGCTAACAGCAGAAACTGAGGGAGAGTTTTCTTCAGCTGTGCTCTCCATCCCCTACTGCATCTAAAAGGCACTGTCCTAGTCACTTACAGATAAGCTCCTCCCATGAGGCTACATGCTTATGCACCTGAGGGGCATGTCACTCACTGTAGAGCTGCTTCTTGCTGGTCCTGCAAAGCCCTCTGGTGTCCTTCTCATTCCATGTTTAGTTCCAAAGTCTCTGTCATGTGTTCCCTGAAAATTCTGGCCTGCGGACTCTTTGGCCCTGGCTCAGGCATGTCTATCTGCTCTCAGACCAGCCTGAATAGACTCCAGGCAATGCAGGCTGCACCTATCACTATAGCTTTTGCCTCAGTCACTGAGATTTTGGCTCTGTAAACTTGTGAAGATTAACTATACGAATAACACCTACATCTACTTCTTCCCTCCAGCCCAACATGAATCCTACCTTGCTTGATAGGCAAAAAAGGCCAGAAAAGTTGTTCACTTGCTATTGGTTCATAAATGCTATTAAGGGAGCCATTTATATATACAAAATGTTACCAAGGCAATGCAACAGGTAACACAGGAATTGGGGTATCTTTTAACCATTCGCCACTTCACCTGTGCAGTCTAAAAGTTTCCATATCCTTAAATAATGCCCACACAGTTTACTCCTAACTCTTACCCGCTGTAAAAAATCAACAGGGCTGTACTTGGGTCCTAAAACGAAAATTTTCTTTCCTCTTCGAGCTATACCACTGAATACACGCGCAAATGCAATGAAGGCCTCTTGGTTGCTTTCTTCCTGGGGAGCCGGCTGACGGCTTACACTTGTCACATCTGGTTCATCACCTGCCAGGCACAAAAAGATATTCAGTGCCAAGAATGCTTATTTCAACAAAGAGTACCGAAGAAATAGTGAACATGAATATTTGGTCTGAGAATAGAAACAATATTGATAAAAACAACGACAAAGTGAAAATATGAGGGACAATGTACCAAGTTAAGCAAAAATGTCAAACAGCTTCCACCAAGACCTTTTAGGGATGCTGTACCTCTTGGCTCATCTTCTTGGGGACTTGTTTCAAGGGCACCTCCATCCTGGGTGGGTCCCTGGGGTGCTTGCCCCTGGGCTGCGGCAAGCTTCTCTGCGTGCCTTTGTCTTGCCCTTTCCCGTCTCTGGGCCATTTCTTCTTGAGTGAGAGGCCTACAGGATATGTTATGATGTTATAATATGTTATGATGATCACAGTATTTTATGATGTGGCAGCATCAATCACTTCTCAGCTCTCTTTTGAAAACAAGTGCTCACTCATATGACTGCAGAAGCCATGACCAGTACCAAGTACCTCACCGAGGCTTCTCCAATTTCTCTCCAGCAAAAACTGTAGTGAAAGAAGGCTCTACGGTCCGCTACATCCCCAATGGCTTGGAGCTTATGAACTGGTGCACAAGTGCCCGTGGCCCCAAGAACCACCAAGTGCAGTTACACAAAGCCTTCCACAGAGTCAGTGTTTCTTCAGGTAGAGGCCAACAAGGAGAAGGAAGAAAATGGCTAACAGGCTCCAAGGCTCAAACACCCTGGAAAGTATGCAAACGGCCACTATGAAATGAGGTTTTTGGTTTTTATTAGTTCAAAAGTGTGTCTTATTATTCCATTAGCAATAATGGAATAATGGTTTGTTTCTTTCTCCTTCATGAAAAGTGACTCTCATTTGTATCAGGACACAGAGACGATACTTAGAGCTTTAATTCTAAAAAGAGCTTTATAAAAGGTAAGGTAGAGGCTGAGCATTTGGTTAGGAATCTGGGTTTGGAAGGAAGAAACCAGGCAAGTGAAGGGTCCCCAGGAGTAATTTCCCTTTAGAGCAGGCATTCACACAAATACTCCCTACCCCTTTGCATGTTCAACCCCAACACAGAGTAGTACAAGTCCTGGCCCTAGAGTTGGTAGAATGTGGCATATTCACCTCTGTATTGGGGCTGAACATCCAGACTCTCAAGCATGAGCTTGAGCAAGAGGAGCAGAGCTGCACTACACTGTCTGGTCTCAGCGCTGCCTCCCTCCCACACTGCCTCTTGCCTTTGACATTACAATTTCTATTTTACTCTGTAAAGCATACTGTGAAGCCAGCCTCAGTCTCATCTCCCAAACTGCCTTGCTTCCTTCCTCTTTCTCTTACAGCACCAGAGGCTACACAGACAGGCTACACTGTGCACATAGATAGGTACTGGGCACAGGCACTGTCGCCCTGTCTTCTAAGGAGCCACAAGCTCCTGGAGCTAATGATATCCTAACTCAGACTGTTCACTGCTGTGCTCTTCAGGTTCCTGCCAGCTACATGGAAACTCGTGCTACCTATCTTCCCCAGCAAGTGTCCAGACCCAGGATCTGGGCCTCTTAGCCAGACCCAGCTCACTATAGGTAGTCAAAGGGAGAGGCCTCACATCTGGCGGGAGACTGACCCTCACTGCAGGAAATGGCTCCTCTTCATGGGAACTTCTAAAGGCCTGTAAAGACAGGATGCACCCTGCTTCCTCAGAACAGTAAGCTACAGCTGCTCTTCTGCCTTCTGTAGCAGTGTCTGATTTGTCCACTTCCTGCATCCTTCTTTGGCATCATCAACGGCCATATCTTCTACCCCTGCTCTTCTGTCCCAAGCTACATACTTCCGCTGCAAGTTTATTTGATTCAGTCTTTTACTAAAAGAATGCCCAAGAATAAAATCCGTGATTGGCAGTACACATGTGTGATCCCAATGCCAGGGAAATGGAAGACAGAGGAATTCCAGCCTAGCCTACTTGCTGAGCTCCAGATCAGTGAGAGATCTGTCTTTAAAACAAAAACAAGGTGGACAGCATCTGAGGAATGACACGGATAAAGGTTGCACTGATAAACACACACACACTCATACACACACACTCATACACACATACAAGTATATGAAAGTATGAATTAAAACACCAATGCAGAACACAGTATTCACCGTTACTATTACTTTAGAGTACAGGAGTCTGCAGAGAACTGTTCTCCCTAATGGGCTCATCACTGGTTTGCCCCCATGCTTACCACTGCACATGGGTTACAGCACATAACCATCACAGCAGTTAAGGGGAGCACGCTGTACATCACCACTTCACACACAGGAAGACAGAGACTGAGGAAGCTTAAGAAAGTTGACTCAAAGTTTAACAGATACTATATGAGCCATAATTCAAGTGTAATTTGTTCGGTCCAAACTCCACAATCACTATCTTCCAGTCAGTAAAAATTAAAAATCACCATCTTAGGAAAAAGAAATTTAATTTTAGCTTTGGTTAGAAAAAATATAATTTTATTAAATCCTAAAGCCCAAGTTCACGACATGGCATAGAATCACCATTTAAGTTGATATTGGTACTGTACACCCATAGTCTTGGAACTCAGTAGTGTTGAGGCAGGAGGACTGCCAGTTTGAGGCTAGGAGGTTGTTTGTTTGTTTGTTTGTTTGGGCCAACTTAATATAAGTCAGGGTCATCTGTGAAGAGGAAACCCCAATTGAGAAAATGCCTATAGGCGATTCTCTGAATGACTTCTTGATTGTAACTGATGTGGAAGGTCCCAGCTCACCGCTGATAGTGCTACCTCTGGGCAGGTGGTCTTGGGTTGTTTAAGAAAGGCTAAAGCAAGCTAGGAGAAGCAAGCCACTAAGCAGAGTTCCACCTGGCTTCCACTTTAATTTTTGCCTCCAGGTTCCTGCCATGAGCCCATGCCTGGAGTCCTTCTATAATGAACTGTGGCACAGACATATAAGCCAAACAATTCTTTCATCCTGCAGGTGCTTGGTCATAGTGTTTATCATAGCAATAGAGAGGAAACTAAGACACTTGGACTGTAAGATTTTTTTTCTAGAATAAGTAAGTAAATAAGTAAATGTAAACCAGACAAAATAATAGGCATTTATAGTGATCAGTTAGTATAAAATAAATCAAAGCTCGCTATTTAGGTGCCCATTGATTAATACCTACTGTGCCCTACCCTGGGACAGGCACTGGGATGCTAGGAGAGGGAGCAAAGCAGGCAAAGAGAAATCCACAGCAGTCACTTAAGTGTCTGTTAGACATCCAGTATTTATTCAGAACAAAGAGGAATTGCTTGCATGGAAGTAGGGCTCTGTAGGTATGAAAATAGCTGGTGGTGAGTTAGCTAGGTTACTAGAGATGAAGGTCATGTTGGCACATGGATGAAAAAGGAAGAGACAGCAAAGAAAGTCCAGCTGGCTTCAGGCTGCCATGCACAACTGCCATGCTCCAGCTGGCTTCAGGCTGCCATGCACAACTGCCATGCTCCAGCTGGCTTCAGGCTGCCATGCACAACTGCCATGCTCTGGCAGGCTCTGATGCTGGTGGGAGAGTAAGGTGGTGGCAAGGACGTTTGCTGCAGTCAGTACCATGACAACCATCTATAGGCTAGCATGGGTAACAGAAGCTTGCTGAAGTCAGTGCAGATGACAACCATCTATAGGCTAGCACAGGTGAAGGAAGCTTGCTGCAGTCAGTGCAGATGACAACCATGCTATAGGCTAGCACAGGTAACAGAAGCTTGCTGAAGTGAGTGTCATGACAACCATGCTATAGGCACAGGTCACACAGAACAGGTGGCCCACAAGAAAAGGGGTATCTACCTGTCTGTCTACTAAAAGCTGGTTCTCAAGGACACAGAACCACAAAAAGACCAGGGACAGCATGGCAAGTCTCCCTGGAAAACCCCAATTTCTAATGAGCTACCATTCAGAACAGCAAAAGCAAAGTCACAGAATATACAAAGGGACAAAGGCTAGAGCTGCCTACTTAGTTAGTGGGGTGCTGACGTGTTGTAGGATCCTGGAAGGCAGGCTCTACGGAGTGCTGTGGAAGACATAAGCTTTTAAGCCAGGCAGCTACATTCAAACTCTTGTGCAATTCCTCTGGCTATATTAGCATTCTGTCTAGGCTCTGCCCCACAGTTACCTGGCAACAGCCAGGTGTGCCTGACTCACTATAAAAGGGGCTCCTTGCCTCCTCCTCTCTCTCTAGCCTTCCGGCTGGCTCTAGCTGTCTTCTTCCTCCTGCTCTTCCTCTCTCCAAATTCCCTTCCTCCTTCTCTCTCCACATGCTCATGACTGGCCTCAACTCCTCTACTCTCTCCTTCTCTGCCTTTCTCTGTCTCTACTACCCCTTCCCCATGCCCTGAATAAACTCTAGTCTATACTATACCAGTGTGTGGCTGGTCCCTCAGGGGAAGGGGTGCCTCAGCATGGGCTGCACAGAGGCACCCCCTTCCCTCACACCTTATTGTAGTTCCACCAAATAAATACATTCCTCTTCTCTTTATTTTTATAAAACACAACAGGCTATATGACCGGTTTGTTTTGTTTTGTTTTTTCTTAAGGCTATAACTTCCTCACAAGTCAAACTGAAAGAAGAGCTGCTGTTGGATCTAAGTGGTGTTGCAGGAATATCCTAAGAGCTTAATGAACTGAAACCAATTGCTTGTTCCATGGTGGTGGAGTTAAAGCTTGACCTCTGGCGTGGTTTTACCAGGTCTGTGCCTCAGAGATGAAGAGACAGACCAGCAGGAGAGAAGAGAAATCCCTGACACAATCCCATAGAGAATACAGAGACATCATCTCCAACCAAGGAGGGAGCTGGGAAATGAGAGCAAAGATCCAGCATCCAGCATCCAGCAGGTGCCGGGCATATCTTTCTCCATTTTCTCCTCACCATCTATCATTATTTAGTGGTTGCTAATCTACACTAAAGGACAAGTGTATTCTGCTGGCCCTGGCTTAGAATATCTACTGCAGCAGAGATGGGAATGAGATCACATTACCCCCCAATGGTAGATGTCTTCACTCAAAGGCAGTACAACATATATGAAAAACCTCAGCCATAAGATAGAAAAGAATGAGTTAGGGATGGTGACTTAACTCGGGAATATCTGAAAACACTGTATGGTATTTTCATACATGAAGTATTAAATGTGATGGTAATTATGAAGTATGGTAATTTCATAATGAGTATTAAAATGGAGTGAGAAGACAAAGTAAATCAGTAAAATGATTTTACAGAGAATTAACTGCTCCACCAAAACATATGAATATATGAAGACTATTTAAAGAAAAATACTCAGGACACAAAACAAAGTAGTACAGGAAGAGTTACTATTATTATCTATAAAAATATGAAGGATGAATCACAGAGGAATTTTAAGTGGTACATAAATGTAATTGAGGCCTGGGGAGTGTTCTTCAACTCTTCAGCATGCTCTAGAGTCTGAGATACCTTCAGTGGCCACACATCACATCTATCACTGTACATAACACTAAAGTCTCACCTGGCAAGGGTCAGAACACACAGCCACACACTAACTTCAGCTACTCACTCACCTGCCTCCAGGTTCCTAACTTCCTCCTCTGTCCGCTCACTGCCCACACTTTCTCTCCTCGGGGGACATTCATTCCTCTTCCACACTCATTTACTCATTCACTCCTTCATTTCTCTTCAGAACAACAATTCTTATGCTCAATTCACTATGAGAAAGCTAAAACAAAAAACAAAACAAAAAAATCCCAAACCACGTACACAATCTCTCTCTTAAAGAATGAACAGAGTCTTATTGAAAAGGAAAAAGAAGACTGTAAGATGAGGCACAGCATGAAGGACATAATGTGTCTTAGTGTCTGTCCTCTTGAACCACCTGCCTCATCTGAACCCAAAGTCTAAACAGAAGGGGAGGCAGGCACCCTGGGAAGGAGAACACATGGGGAAGGGACAATGCAGAGTAGATAGGTTCTCTGA
This sequence comes from Mus minutoides, assembly GCA_902729485.2. Lineage (NCBI taxonomy): Eukaryota > Metazoa > Chordata > Mammalia > Rodentia > Muridae > Mus > Mus minutoides. Next base: position 1,074,596 of record LR749530.1, read on the forward strand.
ACTTTTAGAAATCCTCTCCAAAACCTCTGCAGACACACGATGTACAGAGAACCGATGGTCAGACATGCAGTCTGCACTGAGGCAGACATACCTAGAGACAGGGTTGGCTTAGACCACACCATGCCTGCCATATTCAGTTAAAGGCAACTGTCATTACTACAGCTATATTGATATCAGTTCAAGTCAATAGTCAAGAGTTCGTTTCAACAGCTTTTGACAGATATAAAAGACCAGGTAATAAACAGATTCTCAGTAAGCCCAGGGCAGGGCTCAATTCCAAGGCAGTCACGAGGAAGAGTGGCAATATATGTGCCCTCCTACCCACACCCCAGCTGTAGGCCCACCAGCCAGCCAAGTGTAAGCCTTTCCCCCAGCCCAGCCCAGCCCAACCCCCCTCTTCTTCTTACCTTGGCTTATTCTGAGGCAAGGCTTTCACATCAACTGCAAACATTTTGGAAACAAAGATAATAACTGGAGCAGCATCCTCACTTCCACATTTCATAAAAGCTAAATAAACAGGAAGCAAAATGTCACTGTTTTTCTCATAATTAAAAACCTAGACATTTGTGAACAGCAATTACATTTAGAATACAGCATCATCTAAACATGTAAATCTTTACAACTGTGATAAAAATTTCACTTCAGAGTTTGCAAGGAACGAACAGTAAAGAAAAGAGAGAGAGTTGGAAGACAGAAAAGGAAGCAGAGCTGAAGGGTGGGAACTGGGAGGTTCTTCCCAGACGCACAGCTGGTGACAGGGCTTGGCTAACCCAAGCTATTGTTCCTCTACATTCAAGAGTAAACCTCAATAATAGAGTTCCATAAATGTTTTCCTATTCCTTGGCAAGTTAATGTATAAATTGGACAAAAATAATGTGTCATCAGCAATGGAGAGATGGCTCAGCAGTTAAGAGCACTGACTACTCTCTTCCAGAGAAACAGAGTTCAAATCCCAGTACCCACATAAACCATCTGTAACTCTAACCTCCCACTTCTGACATCAGGCATCAAGTAAGCATGTAGTACACTGACATGCATGCAGGCAAAACACTCATATGCAAATGATGATGATGATGATGATAATAAAATTCAAAAACAATGTATAAAACTCAGAAATAAAGATTCAGTGCTATAAAAAAGCCAATTCTCTACTATATAAAGTTTACCACAATTCTATATTAACATATGTCACCATCTCAGAGATTCTAATCTTTTTCATAATCTATAACAGAGGCATAAAAGCACTGGTTATCAGTTTTTAGAAAACACATTACTTCAAATCAAAATAATTTCTACAAAGAATACAGCATTAAAAAATTTCAAACAAGCAGGGTGGTTGATGGCCTTTAATCCCAGCACTCGGGAGGCAGAAGCAGGCGGATCTCTGAGTTTAATGCCAGCCTGGTCTACAGATGAGTTCCATGACAGCCAAGGCCACACAGAGAAAGCCCATCTCAAAACAGTAACAACAACAAAAATCAAACAAGAAAACTACAGAAAGCAAGAACTGAAGAGCTTTGAGTATGTTAATCTCATCATTCGGACTGCAGCTAAAGAACACAGCAGGTGAGCAGACAGAGATAATGGATGCTTGGCTTGGAGAAGCAGGTGGAAGTGCTGAGCAGTAGCTGAGTTCTGGATATATGTTAAAGGAAGACTGCAGTATTTGCCAATAGGGAAAAGGGGTGTGAAGTCAATAAGAACCACTGATGACTCCAGGGTCTTTAGACTCAGCAGGGGAAAGGGTGGACACAGCTCTAACTACAACAGAGTAACTGGGAGAAGCGGGGTATGTCCAGTCTGCAGTGCTTCGAAGCAGAGCTGAGCAGAGGTAGTGGTGGGCAAGCTATGCGAGGCTGGTGAGTCTGGAGTCCACAAGGCACCTCTGCACGCAGACACAGATGGGGAACTATGAGCACACAGCTATCATTCAGAAGTCAAGTGAGCTTCTGTACCAAGAGTGATTACAGACTAAATGAGGTATGCGAATGGGATCTAGTGTGTGACACACAAAGTCAAAAGGCCAGGGACAAAGTGACAGAAAATAGCAGCACCTGGAAGTCAGGGAAGCCCATGTTCCAAGAAGGAAGAAGTAATTAACTATGTCAGATGCTAGTGACATAGCTGCTCAGCTGAGGCTGGGAAAGGGCCATCAGAGTAACAAAGAGTCCACAGTTGGCCCAACTAGAGAGGTTTGTGGACTGGGGCTGTAGAGTACACACTTCAGTTTAACGAGAAGAACTGAGACAATGAACACAGAACCAAAAGTCACACAGTGCCCACAGAACTTGAAATGCTGGTGATCCTCAGATGAGGAATGTGGGCCAGCAACTCTCAAGCATGTGTAAATCCTAGGGACCACTCTTCCAGTCAGAGGAGACAGCCATGGCAGTGACTTCACAGTGCAGAGGACACATGCGTGGCTATTTAGGAAGATGGAGTAAAGTGGAAGCATAAAATGAGATGAGAAGAGCAGGGGGGTGGTGGTGGGGTGGTGGTGGTGGTGGTGTCTGCATCCATGGGCGCCCAGCGGGCTTAGCAATATGCTCTACTGAAAGGGAAATTCTGGGAAGCAGAACAAAAGCTGGTCAGTCACACAGTCAGTTCTAAAAGTCAAAGTGACAAACCGGCCTGTCTGTAAATTAACATTCAGTAAAATAAGTCATTAGCGTAGGACACAGAAATGTGTCCACCTTCCCTTACCTGCTTTCAGGGCTTGTGTCTCCGGTGGCAGAGACTCAAACGTCTGGGATCCTGTGCACAGCAGTTTCTCCACTCGCTCCGATGTCATGTCAAGGGGACTGGGCAGTTTGTGACACACCATAGCTGAGGCCTGGCGTTAAGGAGCCTATGCTTTCAGTGCAGAATGACTCTATGGAAATGGAGACAATCAGGAACATTTATACAGAAATGTCCAGGCTGTAGGACAGACAACTCAGCTTTCTGACTCACATCTCAAAACCTGGGCATGCTTTCAGAATGTCCAATGACTGGATAGCTACTTTCAAAAGTATCAGTGAAAAGTTCTATTCTCATATACAGTAAATCTATTTTATTATTCTATTTTTATTTTAGATAACAAATATCATCTTACAAGGAAAACTTCCTAGTATTAATATTAACCAATATTAGCACATTAAGTTTTCTAATTATTTAGTACTGCTTCAAGGTACAATACTCAGTAAACAAAAATGACTTACATTGGATCAGAGTGGGTTATTTCTAGAGGGTTATTTGGTTGCCAATAAAATACTATTTTTCTCTTATTTTTATAAACTCCAACTAATTAAAAACCACTAACATAAAGGATACCGAGGACAGCGTGGGATATGGGGAGCCACTGGCTGCAAATGGCATTGATCTGGACTTTAGGGTCTGAATGTCGTGCCTCCCGGGCTCCAATTTTTAATCCTAAAGAAGTCACAATTTTATCAATTTTTTCTTTGTCTCTATGGGAAAGATCAGAGAGAAAAGGCATAAATAATTAGCTCAATTTCATTTGACACCTTTTTTTTTCTTTGCATGTTGCTTTTTCAGAAGAGGCTAAAAATGAGTGAAGAGATCCTCACAAGCAGGAGCCTCCCCAGGTTCTCCTGGAACACTCCTTCAGAACCTTGCACAGAGGGCCAGGTCACAATCTGCTGAAACAAGCTATGTCTACCAGGGCAGTCTTACAAATAAATGTCAATGTTCTGACTCTGCCCATAGGATAATAAACTTACGAAGCCAGCTTTCTCTTCCACTGTCCCAGGTAAGTTTTTCCCAAGTTCCCAACCTGATCTCTCCCACCACAACGACTTTTTTCACACTCTGTATATATACCAAGGCCCAGCAGTCTCTGCTCACATCACCCGTCAGGCCACAGCACACTGCTGCTCCAGCCCTTCCTAGCTCCCTTACTAATGTGCACATGCTCCCTTAAATTGTTCCCAAGCCCTACAACTAACTTATCTGGGAAGCTCTAAGCTCTGTTCACTGTCCTGGCCAAGCCCAGCTATCTAAGAGACTCATCATCAGACTGGGAAATGGGCAAATGACCCAGCCCAAAGAGAAACAATTTTACAATTGTCTTACTTTTTCAAGACCGCGTCATACAAACTCCATATATTTTCCAGGATCAACTGTACAAATAAAGGTTTCTTTCCTTTGGCCTGCACAGAAGAACATATCAATATCAGCTTTAGTTTCTGAACATTTACAACAGTCATTGTCAGAGTGGTTTACTTCTGCTTGGAATACTTATTCAATCATAAAGACAAAAGTCATACTCTAAGTAGGCAGTAATTCATAACCAATGAGCCATCATTCTCTTCCTCAAGGAGCCAGAGGGGTGCTGAAATAGTGTATTTGGGGACCAAACCTCAGGGATTGCCCCACACTACCACCAACAAAACCAAAACAAAACACAACACCCCAACCCCCAACATCTGAGCTGCAAGCTGACGTCACTAAGTGTGCCTAGAGTTTACTCTGTAGACCAGGCTGGCCTTGAACTCAGAAATCTGCCTGCCTCTGCCTCTCAAGTGCTGGGATTAAAGGTGTGCGCCACCACTGCCCGGCTCAGGGCAGTCTTATAATTGCAGACTTCATTTGTTCCACTGAGATAGGTATACATAGTATTAACAGCAATTAAAATGCAGGGAATTAAAAAGCACTTGCTAACAAGCTTGATGAGTTCAATCCTTGAAATTTATACGGTGAAAGGAGAAAACTGACTTCTTTAAGGAAAAATTTTAAACACATCTATTTTTAAAAGAACAAACTACATAAAAACTTAATAGTGTGAATACTGGGAACTTTGGGTTGTATGAATGCTGTTGCATAAACATGAGATGAAACATATATCAAATGCCTCCTTCCTGAAGAGCCATGAGCATTATTATCAGAAAGTTAAGAGCCATTGCCTTGAATGTCCAGTTTAAAAAAAGTCATCAAAGGAAATTTATTTACAAAATGTGGCATTAATAGCTTTACTTCCAATATGAAAACATGAAAAATACTTGCAATGCCTAACCTTAGACCAATAAAAAGCAAATGTGTGCCTTTAAAGTGCCCAGGATCTAAGATCTAGAAAACTCAGAAGCCAGACAGCTTTCCATTCACTTACTGTAATTACTTTTAGAGACAGAGTACCACTATTTCTCAACTGGCCTTAAACTCCTAGGAACTGAACCTCCCAAGGAGCTGGGACAATATACTTACACAACTGTACTCACAGCTTGCTCACTATCTTTAAAAAGCGAAAGTCTACAGAAATCATTCGTGAGCATAAGACTCATGTACCATTTACAATCCTGTGCCATATTAAGCCCTCCATGAATTCATAATTCATCTGCATAAACTAGGGCTGAGCTGCTTCTGCTAGAGCTGGTACAGTACAAGTTTTCTATGGCCCACAATCAAGAGTAACATAGACCACACTACCTGATCAACTTTCATAATCTTCTTAGCCTTCATATTTATGTAATAATCTCCCCACAAGGTTTTCAAAAGAACTTCCTTCTTGATGCCAATTTTTTGACTATAGATTCTGGCAAAGTGCTCAATTCTGAAAGAAAATCAATAGCACATGTTATAGCAAGAACAATGAATATAGCTAACCCTTCATTGTTTCTTTGCCATATACCATTCAGAATGCTTTATTCCACTACTAACCGAATATTTTTAACTGTCCTAGAAACTTTTCTCATCTTTAGAAAAGGCTAATGATACAAAGACTTTACACAGTAGTGAGACTGGGATCCCAGAACAAGCAGTGCGACACCGAGTCTCCGTGCAACATTCTGTAGAGACATGAATTAGAATCTAGGCTGCAGCTCACTTCCTAACTTTGCATGTTTGAAATTTGAGAAAAACTGCAGAGGCCAAGGAAGCAGAGGTGCCAGCTGCCCATCATAACTCCACTAATCACAGAGATGACTTTTAATCTTCATTGCTTTAAGTGTCATTATTCACAAGAGAAATGAACTCTAGAGACCCTATCTGCCAAAACTAGAGATGCAGCATCTTGGACCAGCAGAGACATACACATTAATCTTATCAACCCCAGAGAAGCCAGCTAGCACCACAGTTTCAGCCCACTGGAGAAGAGCCAAGCAGCACCAAGGTATAGGCCATTCTGTGGTTAAAGGTTTAGAAGCTGTGTTCCTGTAGGAAACAGTACTTCTCATTGTGTCGCGTGCTCTCAAAGTACTAGCATCTTAGAAGATGTCCGCTCAGGAACAAGACAAAAATGTCCTCTCTCCCCTGCACAGTTCTTCAACATGACACTGAGCTTGAGCAAATACAGGGAGGAAAAGCCTACAACCACAGATATGACGAAGGTAAAACCATTCTTGTTTGAAGGTGACATGGTCATCTGTGTAGAAAAATTCAAAAGAACCAGAATGATTGTCAGTGGGACTATGGAGCAACTAAAGAAAGATTGCAGGCAGGCCACTTGCCAGCAGTCTCATCAAAGGCGACAGACAGATGGCAAGTAAGCTCTGCAGAACGATGACACCATGAGATGCTGACACGGACGCAGAACAACAGTACCTCCATTCACTGCTGGCGGGAATGCAAAACAGTACAGCCACATGGAAGGCAGTATGGCGGCTTCTTAAATGTCTAAACACACTCACATGTGATGCAGCAATGTATTTAAGTATTCACATAAACTGAAAGCATATGTCCATGAAAAATGTTCACATGGATGTTTATAGCAGTTCAATTCACAATTTCCAAAATTTGAAGCAAGCAAGCAAAGTGTCCTTTAAGCAAGTCAACAGACAAACTGGAGGAGAGAATATGACTCAGCACTAAGCAGGAGCTAGCTTACCACAAAAATCATAGAAACAATGTATATGCTTTTTGCTTAGTGAATGGGGCCATCCTGCAAGAGCTACATACCGCTGACTTTATGGCATTTTAGAAAACTCTAAACTATGTGAAAGCTGAAATACCAGTGGTTGCCAGTGGTGTGAGAGAGGCAGGAATGAATAGATTGGGCTATTATATAAACTGCATTTTCTATTTGATCCAACAATTATTTATTTAGCAGAGGTTTTCTTGTGTGTGTGTGCATGTGTGTGTTTAAGTTTTCAAAAGGTTAATTTCTCTGTAATCTATATTATTGCTTACTATTATTTTCTGGGGAAGTCAGACTATTGTAAATGGTATGATGATGCAGGGAAGACTCTTGGGTGCCAAAGATGTGTCGGTGTGTGCTTACCAATCACAACAAAGGATAATGGTCACAGTAAACTTATAAATGGATGAGAGTATTGGTAAAATTTGTACTTTCCTATTAATTTTGTTGCAACCCCAAATCTGCAGTTAAAAATATATTTAAAAAAGAGAGAAGGAGGAATCAGAAGAGGAAGTGGAGGAAAATGAAAAGGAGGAGGGGGGAAATGAAGAGAAGGAGGAAGAGGAAGAGAAAGAAAAGGAAGAAGGAGAAAAGGAAGAAAAGAAGGAAGAAGAGAAGGAAGAGGAGAAGAAGGAAGAGGAGAAAGGGGAGATAGGGGAGGAAGAGGAGGAGAGGGAAAGGAAGACGAAGAGGAAGAAGATGAGGAGGGGGAAGAGGAGGAGAGGAAATTGGAGCAGACCTGCCGTTTCCTCACTGAGGAAGAAACCCAAAATCAGCATACTACAGTCACTTCTTTACATGTCAGCTAAGGTGGTTTTTCTGAAAACCACTCATTAATGTTAAATGAGTTAAATGATATTACTAAGAAACTGAAGGAGTTGAAGTCAACAATTACAGTAGGAATGAGAAATGCTGAGGTCATCAGGCAGTGGCTCAAAAAAAAAAAAGCAGAGATTACAGCTTGCTGAAAACAAATAGCAATGGACCCTTCTCACTGAGGATGAAGATACCCAGAGGTGGAGATTCAAATTAGCTACAGCTGCTGATGTTCTGAAGCTGGTCTCAAGAGACCCTTACTTTCTCTGTAATTTGCTACAGTATAAACTTCATTTTCAACTTGATCGAACAGTTACTTATTTAGAAGTTTTCCTCATATTTTTTAATTTCCCCAAACTTTAGTTTCTATAACATCTATATTATTATTATGTTTTGCCTTTGTGAAATAGAAAAGTCTTCTTCTCTCTACAAGTTCTTACCTCCCCCAAAGTCCTGGGAAGTTCTGCATCTTTCCACTGGAAAAGTGCTGGCAGAGTGCTGCTGTCTCTCCCCTAAGGGATGGAATTCCCTGGGAAAATCAGGTTGGAGACTGTACTCAGGAAGTGAGGCTTCCAGAATGGACTCTGGAGCTGCCGACAGGTCCTGGATTGGGTCTGCAAGTCTCAGTAGAGGTCTGCAGCCTGCTTGGCAATCTGCATGTATAACTATAAAGCTACAGAGACAGCATCTCCAGTGTGTGTCTAAATAAAGCTTTGTCTCATAACCAGGGAAACAGAGAAGCCCTGGCTCCTTTTACCTGTCAGTGAAGTGAGCAGGCCTGCCAAGCAGAGCTTCCCAGTCGGGGTCACCCTGCATCGACAGGAAGAGGCAGGAGAGCTCCTAAGCTAAGCACCGTCTTTTCCTGGGCACACCTGACTGTACATTTGGTACAACCTTCAGTATTTGAACTCTGTTCACTGTGTTTTAACAACAATATCTTTCACATGGCAAGCTTCTGGATGCTTTTGTCCTTCTCTTAATGAAGAATTTTATGTATCTGCCACAACTGTTTTAGATGAGGAGGATTTCCAGGTAAATTTTTTTTTAAACTTTTACCTGCATGTATTTTATGCTGAACTTATTCCTGTGCTAAGTTTTTGTTTCTTCAGTTTCTTCAGGGATATCTTTTACTTTGGTGCAGCCTCCTCTTCTGGCTTTGGAATAATCTACTCCTATTCAGTGAGGATCACTTCCATGTGGCAGGGGAGCTCACACGTGGGTTAACACAGCCCATGGCACACATGGCTCCTTTAACGTGACATCTTTCAGACACTTGGTGGTTTTTCAGATATGCACACCTTGAAGGCCTGCATAGTTTCACCAGGGTTTTAAAAGTGAACACGAAGATTTGAACCTCCAGATTTGATGATTTTGCAGGGTTTTGTGGGTCATCTTACATGCCACCTCAAGCTGCATATAGGCAGAGATCCAGTAAGGTTTTTACTTCATGTTTTCAAGATTTTAAAATATGTTAACTATGTTACCCAAACAAGTCAAATGTTCTATTTTATAATAATGTCCTATAAATGCCCCATTTTACATTCTAAAGGTGGTAGAGATTTTCATAAATACTCCCTATCAGAACTACGAATTATAAGATATTTGCCTTGCTGCTCAGGCTGCCAACTTGAAAGTGTTCCAAGTCCAGCAGCTGAGAAGAGGCATGCATTCTATCCATCTACACATCAGACCTTGTCTAGCACAGAGAATACTGACTAGTCATTCCTAAAGATGAGAAGTCTGAACAGGATATAAAATTTATCCTTGTTCTATCTACTAGTCCTAATCCTTCTCCAGTCAGAGCAAACTTTAGACTCAAATGAAGATAAAACATGAAATGATGGAAATCATTCTTATGGACAAGCCCTCCACCTTGTGGCTCTCTAGCAGAATGCTCACTAACTAGCACGCAGGGCTGAGCTTGTATGCAACACAATTTTACTGTCTCCTCTTGTCTTTTTTGAGATAGTGTTTGGCTAGAGTTTGTGTTGATCCAGAACTCACTGTGTAACTACCTCATGCTCCCCTCAAACTTTTGATCGTCTTGCCTCAGCCTGAAGAAGTGCCTGCTTATAGGTATGAATCACTATGCCTAGCTGTGGTACTTTTTAATTAGAAAAAATATGAGAAATCATTTTAGTCTTTATTTTTCAGAATGTGACACTAAGGTACTGACCAAATGGGGAAAGAAAGGTTCATATTCGTCATTCTCTCTGTACACTTATGCCTATATTTATTTAGTTTTTGCTATAACTTTTTAGGCACAAATGGAATAAGGTACTTATAATCTATGATTTACTAAAAAACCAGCCCCTACATGCACATAGCCAGGGTTAGGTCTCTATCCTACAGGTAAGAACCCCACATGACCCAGTAAGGCTGACTTTAATGTCACTGGCAGCCCTGCTCCTTAGCAGCTGAAAAAGCTGAATGATCCTTGGTGCTTTTGAGCCTTAGATACTAGGACAGGTTTCAAAGATGGTTGTGAGAATTTAATCAAACAACTCAAAGTGATTAAACGCCTAGCATATGGATAAAGCATTTTTCTATATTAACCTCCATTAGCATTACTTTTAAGTGTACCTGCTCACTGATGAAAAAAACTTTATAACACATAAGAAACTGCCAAGAGAGGAACTAAACTAAGGTTAGGGAGAGAAAAAAGTCCACATGACTCTGGCAAAGGTACAAGAGAAACTCAATGGAGAGACAATGACACTAGAATATAAAAAGTAGTCAGCTTCAACACAAGCCACACACTTAGTCAGTTATTAACTCACAATGAACCAGACTTAATTGTAAAAAGGAAAGCCGCAAGAGAAACGGAAGCAGAACAGAGAGGCTGGTTGAAAAGGGGATAATGGGAGGAAAAAGGGCAAGAGAGGGTGAACTGATCACAATTCATAATGTATACGCATGAAATGTCATAATGAAACCACTGTACGTGATTAATACATGTGAACAAGAACATTAAACAAGGAAAGAAAACCTTTAGGGTCTTGAGGTAGGCAGAGAATTATTAACTTACTTCAAAATGTAAATCTAAGAAAAAAATAGTAAGCTGACTCACCTAAATTAAAATCTTTGTTCTGTAAAAGACACAGCCAAGAGAGGCAAAAACCTAACCACAGACCAGGAAAGACTCACAAAATCACACATATGACACAGACCCAACATCTACAACTCACACAGAGCTTTCAAAACTCAGGAGCAGAAACAGCAGACAAGATGGACAAGAAGAGACCTAGGTACACAGAGATGGTATCAGCACAGGGAAAGATAGACCACACTGGTAGTCAGGAAATGTGGATTCGAACTACAGTTCTCAGTACCCAGCCCAGAGAAGGACCAAAAGAGAACAGTGGAGGGGCTACATCATGATGACGTCAGGGGAGGCAGACCACCCAGGCTCTGTGCAAGAATGTAAAGTGGAGAAGCCCTGTGGAAACTGTTTGCTAATTTCCTTAAAACTGAAACTTACTGGCGTGGGACGTAGCTTAGTTGGTGTAGTATGTGGCTGACATAAACATATACTTATAATGGCCCCTAACTGGAAAAAAAGCCCAAATGTTCTTTAATGGGTAAATGGACAAATTGTGGTAAATCTGTACTATCGAATACTGTTGGGGATAGTGGGAGATCAACTACTGCAAACAGAGAACCCCTAATCAAAAAATCTAGAATCTAAAACTTTTTATGTACTAATACAACCACATAGGTAGAAAATTTCTCCAAGACTTTTTATGTTCAGTCTCAGTCAAAGAATGGGTATACTTAAAATGCTGGATTAAGGCTTCAGCCCCATCTCCAAGATAATTTGTATACATGTAAATAAGTAAATGATAAAAAAAAAAAAAAGAACCAAACCACGAAATACTTCTGGTTCTCAGCATTTCAGATAAGGAAGACTCAAACTTTAATGTGTGCAACAATTAACATTTGCATCTAGAAAATTATGCTGAGGAAAAAATAAATTTTAAAAGGTTACAAGTTATTTGGCTCAATTTCTATTGTATACTGTTTTGATTTAATTTTTCTAACATTCTTAAAATAGCAAATTACAGAAATGAAGGACATTAATGGTTTTCATGGTTATCCAGGATTTGAGGGAAAGTAGATGTGACTTCACAGAGTATCATGTGGAAGCTTCATGATGACAAATGTCCTCCTGTGTGACCGTGTCAATGTTACTGTCCTGAACGTGACACTCTATTACCGTGTTTTTACAACATAAGCACGGGCATGGCAGGACACAAGAAAACTATATTTACTATTAAGGTATAATGGTATAAAATTACAATTACACCAAACAGAGTTAAACACAATGGTCTATAGTTACAAAGAGGCAGAGAAGCAAAAGGACTTACCCAAAGCCCCAGCCATCTATGGCACTGGTAAACACCACATTGCCCTGCTCTGGCGAGAAGTAGAGCTGCGAGTCGTCCACGTCCTCCAAGCCTGCGCTCCAGTCATACACTTGCTCTCCTTGTTCAGAATGTGGCTTCGCCTGGGATTCTGTCTCTCTCTCTGCTCTTTCTTCTAGGACTTTAGAAGTAAAAAGAGTTCCTGTAAGTGCGTTAATCTAGGAGAGATGGCGAAATGGCAAAGTGTCATTCATATGCTAGGACACACATGGGAGGGAGCACACTGTCTAACCTTTACTACGCTAGCAACCACAGTCAGCGTTTGAGTTCACTGACGGTGATGCTATAATCAACAAACAATTTACACACATTAAACTATCCTTTCAAATCCAGCAAACCTGAGGCTTATAGTAAGGCATCTAAAAGGCCATTTGTGTGGATTAATCCCGAGGAGTTTCACTAAAAATGCACCTATCCAGCCCTTCTCCTATTTCCCATCCCAGCTGTTTAAGTCCCCAGTGTCTAATCTTCAAAGAAACAATCTTGTTTCCTACCGCAGAGAGAAAAACGAAGCCTGCTACTCAGAATTCCTACAGGTTCCCCATACCTTAACTAATGCCCTGCTTACATCTGCAAAGACTCTGGCTCTTCTCTTCCCACTCAGTATAGCGAGTGCTTCCCTCAGTGTTTCTGCAGGTAGGAGATATCTGCATCGTGTCCTATCTGTGCAGGAAGCTGGACTGGGCGACCATCCCCTCTCAATGCCCTTCATTTCTCTCCCTGCCCTTTAGCAAAGAAATGTATCTATGCTGATCCTGAAGTTCAAAGTCCTGTGCCCAACACAGGCCTCACTAAATTCAAGGTCTGTGTTGTTTTCTTCTGCCAGGTCCCATTTCTTGTCACGTCTTATCATGACCTCTCAATTCTTCAGCGATCATAACCAATTTCCTGATGGAAACACTGCCCACACTTCTTCTAGGCTTGCAAATCTGTTTTGTCTCCTTAAACATTCCTCCTCTAACTTTCACCTTGACAAACACTATGTTTCCTCCATCTCAAGGTCTCACTGTGAGACTGTCTTTTCCTTTCTGGCTCAGACTGGGATCTGAAATCATATGGGTACCGAGTTGATCTTCAATGTCTCAACCTTCTGTCTCACTCACTCCACTGGGAGCTTTCTAGAAATCAAGGCTTCTGGCATGTCTACCTTACACTTGTCATCCCTAATTTGCTACTGCATATATCTACACATTGACACAAATGTGTGCTAAAGAAATCAATGCCTAAAAAGTTTTCATCTGAAAACAAGCAACATAATATTATACAGCCTCTTAATATCATTTCACTTAAGAACCAAACTACAGAGTTTTAAAGACAAGAGCCTTTTTCTGTCCAAGCCTGACACTTGATTGGTTCTGGAAAACAGAAACAGTTCCCAAGAGCACACTGCTTCTGTCCCCCTGCACAGTATGGTGGCTCTAATAGACAGGAATCTTAAGTAATAATCTTTCACGTAAGTGTATTTTCCCTAATACCGCCTCATATTCAATACTTTCTTACAGCTTTTCAATCCATTTTTAAAGTATTAAAGAATACAATACCTGTTCTAAAATATTCTTGAGGTGAGAATAGGCCTCTTGTGGGGTGAATTTTAGTTCCGCTATCAGGCGGTCTATCTTATTAATCACTAAAACAGGGCGGATGTTTTCAAGCCAGGCTTGTCGAAGAACTGCCTGTGTCTGATAAAAACAAAGCAAAAAACCTGCATGATCTGCAAAGATACTAAGGCACATCATAAGAAATTCTCAAGTAATAAACAACACATTCCTAGGCTACATTATAACCCAGACTAAACTATGCAGACACACATGTTCACTAGGCAATCTACACACACAGACATACACATACACTCGGAGAGGATTATAAAACAAACACCTACCACTCTAGCATATAGGTCAGAAGTACAACAGTCCCAGAAGCCCTGCTCATCTCCCTGAAGCTAAGGTCTATCATGTGCCCACTATTCTGCTATCCTAAAGTCAGGAGTCTTCACTTCACCCATTCTGTAAGATACTCCACACACTACACAGGATAAGGCTCTGCTTCTCAAACTGAGACACCTGTGGCCTCAGGGAACATAGACAGGGCTACAGGATAATCAGCACATCTTCCTGTAATATTAAATCTCCTCCATTTAAATACATTAAGCCTTTTATTATTTTTTTTAAAAAGAATAATATAAGGAAGTATTAAAAGACATTTGAATTCTCTAAGAATTCAAAACTGACTTTAGAGATGGGTATTTGTTTTTAAAGATGAAATGCAAGGGTTTTGGGGTTTTTTTATTAGATATTTTCTTCATTTACATTTCAAATGCTATCCCCAAAGCCCCCTGTACTGGCTGGTTTTGTGTGTCAACTTGACACAGGCTGGAGTTACCACAGAGAAAGGAGTTTCAGTTGGGGAAATGCCTCCATGAGATCCAGCTGTGGGGCATTTCCTCAATTAGTGATCAAGGGGAAGGGCCCCTTGTGGGTGGTACCATCTCTGGGCTGGTAGTCTTGGGTTCTATAAGAAAGCAAGCAAGCTGAGCAAGCCAGTAAAGAACATCCCTCCATGGCTTCTGCATCAGCTCCTGCTTTCTGACCTGCTTGAGTGCCAGTCCTGACTTTCTTGGTGATGAACAGCAGTATGGAAGTGTAAGCTGAATAAACCCTTTCCTCCCCAACTTGCTTCTTGGTCATGATGTTTTGTCCAGGAATTGAAACCCTGACTAAGACACCTCCTATACCCTCCCCTTGCCCTGCGCCCCAACCCACCCACTCCCGCTTCCTGGTCCTGGCATTCCCCTATACTGGGACATATAATCTTCACAAGACCAAGGGCCTCTCCTCCCATTGATAGCCGACTAGGCCATCCTCTGCTACATATGCAACTAGAGACACAGTTCTGGGGGGTTCTGGTTAGTTCATATTGTTGTTCCTTCTAAGGGTTGTAGACCCTTTTAGCTCCTTGGGTACTTCTCTAGCTCCTTCATTAGGGGCCCTGTGTTCCATCCAATAGATGACTGTGAGCATCCACTTCTGTATTTGCCAGGCCCTGGCATAGCCTCACAAGAGAGAGCTATATCAGGCTCCTGTCAGCAAAATCTTTCTGGCATATGCAATACTGTCCGGGTATGGTGGTTGTATATAGGATGGATCCCCGGGTGGTTTTTTTGTTTGCTTATTTGTTTGTTTTTGTTTTTATGTTTAAAGAATAACTAGTCTGAGTTTTGATACCACAAGAAAACTACATCCACATTGACGCTGGCCTTAATGGCAAATTCTTCCAACTTTTGTGAGACTAGAAACACTAGATTAAGGATGTAAAATAATAGAGGAATTCCGTAAGTAGTAAGGATCTGTGTTTGTGTGCATACTGAAACTCTAGTAGAAAAGAACTGTCATGTCTTGGAGAAAACTATACTGTACTATCACCAGCCTTCCACAACTTGGAAACCTTTCCATTGGAGTAGAGTCTCCAGACCTCACTCAAATTCAACATTCCCCAGCTTTTGACAAGTCCTCTTAAGACAATACCACAGACACATTTGTCAAAGTGTGGTCATCATTTCTTATGATCTCTTTAAGACTCTGGTGATAAACTTCATTCCGTTGAGGAAGACTGACAGACGTGAAATATAAAACCCACTGTGTGTCAGTAGCACACAGCAGTCAACAGTGGCTGCTCTTTCTACATGTTCCTTAAGGCGTTTGTGGATCACAGCTCTTACCTGTGGACAGACCCCTTCCACAGCATCCACCACAATAATGCATCCATCACAAATGCGAACCGCTGTTGATACTTCTGAGGAGAAGTCCACATGTCCAGGAGAGTCTATCAAATTAATCAGGTACTCCTCATTACCTAAAATAAAATTGGAAGACACATTTATAGCTGTGGAGACAATCAATCATCTTACTTGGGGACTTTAGAAGAAAGATACTTCTTTTTTTTTTTTTTTTTTTTAGAGGACTTATTTTTTTAGTAGAAAATAAATATCCAAGGGTAAGAAACATATTCTCTGAGATTTGAGAAGAAAATTTATATAAAACAATTATTTAAAAATTTTTATGCATAGTTTTGTGGTTTTTTTTTTCAACTTTTATTAGATATTTTCTTCATTTACATTTCAAGTGTTATCCAGAAAGTTCCCTATATCCTCCCCCCTCCCGGCCCTGCTCCCCTACCCCCCCTCTCCCACCCCTTGGCCCCGGCGTTCCCCTGTATTGGGGCATATAAAGTCTGCATAACCAAGGGGCCTCTCTTCCCATTGATGGCCAACTAGGCCATCCTCTTCTATATATGCAGCTAGAGACACGAGCCCAGGGGGTACTAGTTAGTTCATGGTTACTCAGAAAGATACTTCTAAGACAAGACAGAACAGCTACCATTCCAGCGTTACCATAGAATCTGACAGCATCCAGTTCTGTACTGTATTAGGAGCTTAGAGTATGCCTTGTACTGTGGAAAAGACTTTTAATGCACCAAATAATACTGGATTATTAAATTATCCCTATGAGGTAAATATCTCCATTCTCCTTGTATATATTAGTTAGTTGAAATGGAAAGCAATCAATGCTTAAGGCGGTGGTTATCAACCTGTGGGTCACGACTCCTTGGGGGGTCAAACAACACTTGCACAGGGATAAAATACCAGCTACCCTGTGTATCAGATATGGATATCATGATCCATAACAGTAGCTAAATTGCAGTTATAGAAAATAACCTTATGTTAAGAGTCACCACAGCATGAAGAGCTACATTAAAGAGTTGCAGCAATAGGAAGGTTGAGAACCACTGGCCTGAGAGCTCAGAAGTAAAAACTGTTCAAAGGAGGCCTCAAATGCCCATTTAAGACATTATACAGCAGGTACCAAATTCAGACACCTGTGACTTCTCAAGGAGCAGTGTCAATCTGTAAAACCAGCAGTGAGATTCAAATCTAAACTGCACAAAAATGTGAGGAGCAGTTACTACATGCAGGGAGTGTCCTCACACCACCTCCCTTAGCATTCCCAACAAATGTAAACTCTACTGTGGGAACACTCATCTTTATTTGTCTGGTGTTAGCACTAAAATGCACACATCCCATCAAAGCCTCAGGCAGACCGAGACAACTGATCTTCAACGGATAGAGATTTAACATTGACACAATGCACTAAGCCATGTGAATACTAATACTACAGGATGCTGCACTTAGCTCCCATTACTGTCATAAGTGATAACATTTCAAAGTCAAATTAATTAGTGAATGCTCAGACATAAATGTTTTTGTTCCTCCCCTTCACTTGGTGTTTATTACCTGCAACATGTTAATGAATTACTAGAGAGCTAAATGGGACAGTCTATGGAAAGACTTTTCTGGAATATAATTCTAGAAACTTCACTAGTCCAGGTTGAACTTACAAAGATAAAGTATGACAGCAGTGACACAGCCAGAGCTAACCTTGTGGCTCACCTTTGTGCCTGCCACTGTTCTAAGTCTATATTCTCTTGCAGCCCTCCACAGTAGTAGCCAATGTTAGCCCCCTTCTCACAGAGCTAGATACAAGAACACATAAAAATACCTATCCCGAGGACATCCAGTCAGAATCCTACTCTGTGCCGGCAAAATGAAATATAATTCAAAAAGGTAGAGGCAGCCAGCATGTGCCAGTAACTTGGGAGGCTGAGGCAAGAGGATCTCAAATTCACGGTTTGTAGGCCAAATGCCATCTAAATGAATAAAGAAAAGCTGAGACTTGTAGAAACCACTCATTTTCAGAGACGGCACTTTTAACCGCTACATCTGGGCAGCCTGTTGCCCTCTACATGGTAAAACTCAGAGCACTGAGCTGCTGCTGGGCTCCTAGGACCTGGCTGCACACGCTTCCCACGCACCTTCCTAAGCCTCCCATCAGCATCCCTCTCAGCAAGGGATGCTTATACCTCCCCAGGTACACAGGCACATAAATGGGATGTACACATCAAGCATTCAAGGACAAGAACGCATAAACAAAAATTTGAAACAACTCTTTAGTGTACATAAACATTTACTATTTAGTAACAAAAAATGTGCATACTAATGAGAAAGATGCAGAGATTTATTTTTACATCAGGAATTAAATTTTGGGTGAATACTTGATACTATAAAACATGTAGCATCTTCCATGTTTTCAGAATTGATCAATATTTTGATTACATAACTGTCAATGATGGAAAAAACCACTTCATTTATATGAAGTATGTCAGAAATATGTCAGAAATATGCTTAAAGCCATTTCAGAAATAGTTGGGAGTTCTGTCTAAATCCCAAGCCACAATTTATGGATTTTTTTTTTTTTTTTAGTAAACCTCAGTCATTCCTTAAACAGCAATACTTAAAATTAAGATTTCTAACACAAGATAATCCAAAGATTATACTGATTTGATACTTCACTGAGGAGAGATAGTCTTTGTTTCTCATAATTAATCTGCCTTTTCCATAAACGCAGACTGAAGTGGAAACTTATCGGTTCTTTGGAAAGTCGGTTGGATGTTTTGCTGGGGAAAACATGTGAAGGAGTGTTTAGCTAAAGTAGACACAGGTGAAAGGCTAAGGCAGCCTCATGAAGGACTGTTTAGCTGAAACAGACACAGGTGAGAGGATGTCCTCTAAGGCAAGCACATGAAAGAACACAAGATGAAGGAAGATTCTTTGCTAATGACGCATGTATTGGCCCACCTTACGTTGTGTAGTTGAGCTCCATTTGTCAGGACTCCATAGAGAGAAACACACCAAAAATCTTCTGGTGTGCTGCATGCAGCTTCTTGCTGATTGATAGTGAAGTCATCTGAGACAGACGCACATGCTGAGGCAAGACCCATAGAGGACAAGTGATGTTTGGAGGACATATAAATAGGACTCAACAGTGACAGGGGCTTGCTCATAGAGCTAGCTGTTCAAAGCTTGTTGGTCTTGTGTTTTTGTTGATCTTCACTTTGCTGAGAGAGGCACATCAGAGAACTTCTTCTAGGATCCCTCTGGGTCTCTTCTGCTAATTTGTGCTAAGGCTGAGGCCTGGCTGTCTGCTAGGTAGTGCCACCGCTGCTGATTCGGGTTTGCTGACCTGACTCTATCAAGCTGGACTGCTGGTGTATCCACGAAGTGCTTGTGAGTGGATCAAGCTGCCACTGCTGCTGATACTGTGAACTGAACTGCCGATTTCCTGACAACACAGATCGGATCGTATTTGCTCCAAAGAACCTTTTCTAAATAGGTCCACTTCCTCTGTATCCTTGCTTTTCCACTACCTCTGGTGTTTGGTGGGTAGAAGGGAGGTTAAAGCATTTAAAAGCCATCATTAAAAATAAGGCGTTGAGAAAAATGAAAGTTACAGCAGAAAACTTCATGTGTTCGGTAAAAATACTGGAACCCCTTCAGAGCTGAGGTGACTCAGTGTCCCTCTGGCAGCATGTGGCATGACAGTACAGTGCACACTGTATGCTCAGACAGAAGGCTGCAGTGACACTGTGCCATTGAACAAGGTGAGTGCTGCTGCAACCTCCTCGGATTCCTTACTCCTTGACTTTGACGTAATTCTTGGTCGCTGCACACTCAGGAGTCTTCCTGCCATTACCAGATTCTTCAACACTTCAGTACCTAGTACCGTCATCTTGTATTGGTCACAATTTACGAAGCGAGGCTCTAAGAAGGACTCCCAAAGTACACTGGAGTTTGGTAGGAAAAACCTGATCCTGGTTAGCAACAGACTGCTTTTTCAGGCCTCATGGCCTTTTTAGGGAAACTGTCAAAGAGCTTTCAAGTTTTCAGAGCTCTGCCGAGCCCACCACACAAGGAGTCATTATTAAGCAGGGCCTTGGACCGATGGCCCACTGCGTCTTAATGAAGCCTTTTACTGCCAGCTTTTAGGTCGGGTTCCAGTCATCATCTTAGATTAAGCATCATGGTCTCAACCAAATAAGCCAAAGAAAACTGAGCATGGCGTAGAATCTCAGCACACAAAGCAGAAGCTGGGAGACTTGGGACCCTCAGCCTTCTCATAGCTCAGTGGCTGTCAACCTCCTAAATGTTGACCCTTTAGTACAGTCTCTCATGCTGTGGTAACCCCCAACTAACTATAACATTATCTTATTGCCACTTCAGAACTGGAATTTTGCTATTGTTATGATTATAATGTACCAATCTGATATGAAGAATATCTGATATGTGAACCCCCCCCCAAAGGGTCATGACCCACAGGTTGGAAACCACTGTCTTAGCCTAACCCTACTGCATAAACATCCTAAAGCCCTCAAAAGGTAAGAGTTATTTGAGGTCACAAACACACCTGTGCACCTAACACACCTCTCAGGCCTTAGATTGTACTTTGTAGATAGGAAACCAGAATTGCTTATTCATTTGCCAATGTCCAGATTCAAGGGTCAACTAACAATCACTTCTCCATCCTTGGATAAGAAGTCTCAGCCTTCTGTAAGGTTCTTCTTAGGTTCTAAACATGACTTTATTCAGCAACCTCAGAGCACCTCTTCCCTTACCCTTTAGTGGGACTCCAGACCTTCTAGCCACTCTGAGAGAAATGAATATGAGCCAAGCTATGTCTGCCTAATCATGCATCCAATTCCAGACCTGTGGAAATGCACTCAAGGGGGGCAGACTGTTCTAAAAGGGCATAGAAAACCAGAGACATGCCAAGTGTTTCATTAGAAAAATAAAGTGGGTGAACACACACAGACAGCCTTACAGCACACAATCATGATAAACATCTACAGACAGCCTGGAATAAAACAGCCGCCTGGTGAAGCTGACGTTTCTCAGATGCATTTCATGGTGAGAGGGCAGTGCTGAGAGCCAGGCCTTCCAACTCCCCCTCTGATACCTTTTCCATCTTAACCTTTTCAGAGTAACTTCAGACTGAATTGTGAAGGCAGGGGAAGGAAACGAAGTCCTACAACACCCTTTAGAGAAAAGCCCACAAGGGCATCTCCTCTGCTGAGACCTAATCAGAACTGCTTTTTAAAAATCTATTTATTAAATGTCTTCTACTACCGTGTGGATGAGGATCAAATTTTTTAAAAAATCACATTAAAATTTAATAGGACTTAAAATATTAAAGACAAAATCTAATGTATTGCAGGCTGGCCTCGAACACGCTATATAGCCAATGATGGCCTTGAACTTCTGACCGCTTGTCTCTGTCTCCTGAGTGCTGAGATTTATAAGCAGACCCACAGGAGCGCCATCTAGTGTGCTATAGATTGAACCCAGGGCCTTCTGTAAATCTGTAAGCAATCTACCAACTAAGCTTCTTTTCCAACACCTTCTGGTTACTTATTAGTATGGGATTATAAATGAAAAGTTTCCGAACCGTGCCGAATGATCTTTCCAATCTGTAACAGAACCTTCTACCTCAGCTCTCTGATGCTGATGGAGGAGGGTGATAGCAACTTTCCAGTTTGCAACAGGGATCCCTGATGTAGCATTTGGGGACAGAATCCTCCGCCTTCTTTCGTAGGCATTCTGAACAAACCTTCTTGTTGTGGGTGACTGATCTAATAAGCCAAGCAACAATTTAAAATAACAACTCTTTTTTCTTACGTGCCTGGCAACTGAGAAAAAAGTCCATCTGAAATTCATTGTGGTAGAAATCTCTTGATTCCTGCTAATGGCGTTATGGGAAACACTCTGCCATACCCTTCACTTTAAGGTGGTTTGAGAAATTGTCTGAACCAAGTTGTCACCAGTACCTGGCTAAAGGCGGCTCTGAGGACTAAGTCGTCCTCTTCCAAAACACGGCAGGTGACCATTGATGCTCATGAAGAAAAGAAAGCTCAGGAGAAAACGTCCCTCAGCAAGAGAAAAACTTGCCCTTCAGATAAAGATCTGAATTTCATGTCAGTATCTTGTTTATATTTCAGTGTATTAGAAAAGGAAGCCTGAATCTAACTGACCCAAAGTAGCAGCAGCACAAGCAGAAACTGAGTTATCTGACGCACATTTCTGAAGATAGAAGAGTCACAACTATATACACAAATTACGTAGCACCTGCAGAGTGCCTGGCTACAGGTCTTCCTCCACATTACCACTGTCTTTGTATGTTTAAAATCAATGTATAAGGCTAGGTTACACAAGTAATAGAGTGCCCTCTGTAGTCTGAATCTAGCGTATCGCTCAAAGGCGTATCCTCAGCTTGGCTCTATCAGGAGATAGCAGAACCCTTAAGAGGTGGGGTCCAGTGATAAGTCTTAGGTCATCCAGTGCCCTCCAAGGGGAGAGCAGGACTCTAGTCTCTTCCTTTCTCTCTCATTTCCTAGTGAGACACTTTCTCTGCTACATGGTCCATCCATGGTGTGCCATCTCAACTATAGCCAAACAAGTGTAGGCCGAAACCTCCACATTCCTGAGCCAAAATAAACCTTTCTTCTTTAAGTGAATTATTTCAGGTATTTGGTAACTACAACAGAATGCTAATACAGCTTATTATTTGGTAGATTATAAGTCATAAGACATACTATCTTCTATCTGTGGACATACTGTATTAAATATATTTATATATAATATAAATGTCTTAAATATAGGAAGGGTTTTCCCAATTTGTAACAGAAATCTTCAAGTAGTGTTTGGAACACATCCTTGCTGCTGTACCCAGGGTCAGTAAGTTCTATGGCCTTGTTCCTAAGGCACTCTCAAGTGGGAGACAGAGCAAGACAACTGGGGTCATCCTCAAGAGCAGTTCACCTTAAGAGGTAAGGTGTAGACTCAAAGTCTCAAAGTGAGGGTTTGGTAGGAATAGATTAATGGCTTAGGAGTAATGAACAAAGTAGGCTTTCCTCTGGCTGCAACCCATCCAAAAGCCTTCTCTGGATCTGCCTCAACTTGAAACAAACTGGACCATGCAATGCTGCCCATGGTTTACTTCATTCTTTCCTTTCTTTTCCTTTCCTTTCCTTTCCTTTTCTTTTTCTTTTTCTTCTTCAGTATAATTTCAGTCCATACCAGCTATCAGGACGGAGGCCACATCCTGGACTTTCACATCACAGAGAACAGCCCTCCCTTTGTCGGCCTATTGTGGCTGTAGTAAACAGAGCATCAGTACTTCCACACTACCATGAGTCTTTACTTGCTGGTATCTCACTCGGCTACACCACCCTGGAAGGGGAGTCAGACATTAAGGTCCAATTCTCTTGCAAATGTCACCTTGCCAGTGTGTGTCATTACTGTAAGATGCTGGGCCTATCAGAGCAGTTGAGAGAGTAATCCTAGTAGGAAACCTGGGCCAGAGCTGGAGGAAGAGAGACACAGATGCAAAGATGCTAAGTGGGGCCTGAATCCATAACACACGTCTTTCCTAAAGACAGAAGACAGGCAAAGATGTCATAGTTACAGTTTAAGGGATGGTGGCAGACAGCTAAGACTTCTTTTCTGCAATAAAGAAAACAGCAATGTCTGCTGAGTCTGTGGAAAGGGGTTTGAGGGTGTATGTCGAAGACTGCCAAGAGGTTTCAAATAGCTGTTGGGGAGAATGAGCAAACCTCGAACATAGGAAAGCAATGGAAAGCTGACCTATAAGGCTGAAGAGGGAGAGGGAACGAACTTTAACAGGATGGAGTTTTGCTGGAGGAAGTGCTAGAGGGTCAAGGAAGCAAAAAAAAAAAAATGTTGGACAAAGTTGTTGGACAGATAGTCAAGGGACACCCCTGTGCTGTAGAAGGCACAGATCAGGTAAAGGAGGCTAACGGGGCCCAGAAAGCTCAGAATTTAATAAAATAAAAAGGCAGTATTCCAGCATGTGGGCAGAAGAGCAGGAGAAAGCAAAGGCAGTAAAGAAGGAGCAGTGAAAGCTGACTATTACTACTGACTGAGTACTTACTACTGCTTGTACTCCTCAATTGGTCATGTGTGGAACTTTCCATTGTTCCTGAGATGAGATCTATGTAATCCTCAGAATCAGAGGCTGAAACAATCCTCCTTATAGATGCCTGAGTAGGTGGGAGAAGTGCATCATCCTACCAGGTTCAACAGCAAGTATTTAAATTTGAGATGCTAAAGACAGTTCAGGTGATGCTGGAATCCAGAAAGCAGCCACGGCAGCAGGTAAGGAAGTCGAAAACTAGATAGCATTGTTACTGAAAGGCCAACCCACTAGAGAAGTCATTTTAGGGATGGTAAAAGCTATCTTGGAGAGTTGGGAATGAGCAAAAACAAACAAACAAACAAACAAACAAACAAACAGCTTATTCTAAGTATACCATTTTGTTTTCAGAAACTAAATTCAAGGTCCCAGGCACTAAGTTGGCTGAGGACTTCCCTATAGCCGAACAGCTTCTGTTGTAAAGTTGTCTGAGTCCAGAGACAACTTACTAGGAGGCAATTGTCTTGAGTCCAGCTATCTCAAGGACAACTTCCTCATCTTGATGGCAGGGTCAAAGAAGTTGATCATGTTTCCAAGCCTAGGAATGAAAAACTATCCCACTTCTCCAAATGTTTTAATTGTCTGTTAATTGGTAAAGAATATAGCAAGTGCTGTTATCTAAACCAAGGTGCATAAGTTATAAAAATATATAACCAATTGCCTGTTATGCCCACTACAAGCAGCTGACTCATTCATTCCTTTGTCCCCTTATGACTCTGAACTCTTAATGTCTAGGAGAATGAATTAAGGATCTTGAAGCCAGGTGCTCCGGAGATGGCCCAATCTCCAACAGGTACTCCCTAGCTTCATTCATAATGTCAGCTCCCCCCTTGCTCTGAATCCCCATCCTTTACAAATAAAATAGAGCTTCTTCTTGAGGACAAGGTTCACATCTTGAAATGGCTGCCTCCCTGAATACTCAAAAAATAAAACTTTTGTTTTAAAGCTTCTGTCTCTGAAGTGAGTTTTCTTGGCTCCCTTCCTGGACCCAACAGGAGAAGTCACATGTAAAAGAAAATCAGAAGTCAGGTGTCGAAATCCTCTGGGAGCCTAATCAGGAGTTCATAATACTAAAGAAAAGGAGCAACTGAATGGCAGGAGTCTTGAAGGAACTTAAAATAGGACAGAACTAGCACTGGATTCAGACTCTGGGTAAGAAGGCAGCCCCATGTTCTAATTCAGACATAAGAAACATGAAGGAAACACAAGGAACGAAGTGTGGTCAGAACGAGGAAGAGGGAAGATCATTAGTGATGTTGAGGGTGTGCTGATGTTTGCCTTGGAAAGTCTGCAGAGGAAGTTTTGGTAAAGAAGGAATTGGAAGAGGTTCAGGGAGGTGTTAGAATCACAAAGAAATATGGAAAAGCCTCCAGAAGAGGCCAGACCATGTGGCTTACATCTTGGGCAATGACCAAGGACAACAGCGATGTGGGCAACACTGGCCACAAGATGTCCAGGAGTAATCCCGGTAAATCTGTGGTGGAAAGAAACAAAGCTTCAGGAAGAATTAGTCGGAGCCTGGCCCAGCTTCCAACCGACTCCGGATCCAAGTGAACAGGCTGGAAATGTAGTTACTTGGCTTGCTACTGTATTCTAGAAACTACTGTCCTTAATCTCTGAAGTCCAGTTTGCACATAAGTAAAACAAGGGTGACCGTCTCAGGGGTGTCCGGAGGATTAAACAAAGCCATGCATAGGGCGTTCAACCAACAAGTTTTATCTTGAGTCTGGCATCAAATGCATGCATCACAAAACGGAAAATAAAAAAAAAAAAGAAGCCATTGTCATAAGAGGGAAAATTAAATCTGATTTTTTCAGTCAAAATGCACAAAAAGGGACACCTGTGTCGATGGAGGTGCGTGGGGTGTCAGTTCCCTGTGGCTCAGGCTCTGAAGACATGGAGGGCCAAAGGACACAAGCCATCGTGGGTGGGAATTCTGGACCTGCTCACCACACGTACCCAGAACAAACAACCTGCACCTGGGCCTTGTTGCAGAACATTGCTGGGTCTCCCATCTCTCCAATCTAAGTCAATCCTGGCACAAGTGGCTGCCACGTGGGTGAACCCCAGGTGTCCCATATAATCAAGTTGCTTGCTACATGCTTACATTTACAAAGAAAAACACTTATGCACTAAATGCTACTGCAATTTATTCTGCAAGAGAGTTTTAGATGTTTTTAAAAATTACCAAAACTCTTGTAAATGAAAATTCTCATATGTAATCAGTCAATGAAGCTGAAATGGTACTGGCCCCTAGTCCATCAGCTCCACCCAGACTGTCTCAGTCAGTGATGTAAACACCAATATCAATCCAGAACCAATAAAATCATAAGTAACAATGATACCTGACTAATGTTGGAAGCCATGAACTGTGTGTGGAGAAAATAAGTTATACATTTACTTCATTGTATACACACAGGTACACATAAAATTCTGGCAGATTAAATATAAAAACTGAAAAAAAAAGTAAAATTAACAGTGATTTGTATTCCATATTTGTATTTTACCTGATATCCTATAAGAAAACATACTACTATTAGAAAAAGACAAACTTGTAAATTTATTTAAAATATTTAAAAAGACTGAGTAAGAAATGCAAATGTTTTGCAGTGGCAATATTTCCTCACAGATATTCAAAATGACTATAAAATAGAAATGTCAGCAATATGCCTTAAAAGACTACTCAATGACTAGTCCATGAATTTCAAATTGTTTAAATTTTGAATATAGATATGATATGAGCATTCTAAAAGATTTCCAGGCACTGTGTCATATGAGGATGTTGAAAAGCAGTGGTTCTCAGGCTGTAGGTCACAACCCTTTTGGGGTTCAAATGACCCTTTCACAGGGGTCATCGTCTAAGACAACTGGAAAACACAGATATTACAATTCCTAACCATAGCAAAATTTCAGTTATGGAAATAACAACAAGAACAATGTTGTGGTTGGGGTCACCACAACATGAATAACTATATTTAAAGGTCACAGCATTAGGGAGGTTGGGAACCACTGCTGTACAGAGTTTTCAAATTCTTAAAATGACAAGATACATCAATGGTATCTTGGTATAAGGGACATGAGTGATGGGTAAGAAACAGAAACGTTCCACAGTATAATTCCAGTATTTACAAGTGCTGGCATAATTATGTACTAGACTTCATTTTCCACAGAAGAACTGGACCTCTGGAAGATGCAAGACATGGAACCACACTGATGGCTTTCAATCATTTCTAGATTGTTCTAAGATTGTTATAAGCTTGTCCTTTTAAACTCAAATAAGACTTTCTATTTCAATCAAAGGAAAGAATGGAAAAAAAAAAAAAACAGAACACATTTCATAAAGCGTCAGGCCAACAGCAAGGAACTGACATTTCATAAAGGCTTCTCAAATAAGAAGGCAACCAAATGGGATGAAAAGGTGATAAAGGCAACCTATGGAGCCTCTTTAGCCACAGCATCTCTTCTCCCTCCACCTAGGGGCTTCTTTAGGCTGTCCCACCTTAATAGCATGGAATAACACTCTGGAGAATCAGTTCTCAACTACAGAGAGGAAATATATTCAGTTCTGAGAAAATGTCAGTCAACATTCCTAACCAATGTGGTTGCTTAGGAAAATTAAATTTTGTGTTATTAAATATGGTGAGCCCTGGCTTAAAGTCAATGCTCACAGAGAAACATGTTTGATATTTTTTGACTCCGATTCTTATTGGTATGACTAGATGCCCAGCCAACTGAAGAAAAACCAATCCACAGGTGCAACCTCGGCAAGAGACTCTCGCATAAAAAGAAAAGCTCAATCACATCTTAAGTCTATATATGTTCGGGAACACAAGAAAACAAAGCAGTAAGCAACAGAAATGAGGTAAAGGGACAGTGAGTGTGGGGACAAGGAGTCAGACACAGGTAAGTATAAGGAGGAGACTGGAAAAGTGGGGCAATCCTATTACAACACACAGCATAAAAGCATAGATAAGAAAAAAAGACAACCAAACCTAAAGACAAGAGTAGCGTTTCAAAAGGAACATTCAAAAAACTGACCTGATGTGGTCAGTCTGTCTTATATACACAGTCAACATAGTGATGCATGGCTGTAAGCTCTACAATTGGGAGACAGCGGAGACAGGATGGAGGAGGATAAAGAGTTCAAGTCTAGCCGCCACTAGACACTGAATTTCCAGCCAGCATGGGTTATGAGTCCCTGAAACTAACAAACAAAATGTCACTCAAATAAAAGTCTAATTTTTAAAAAAATTTTTTTTTCATTAAAAGTACCTCTAGTCAAAAAAAAAAAAAAAAAAAAAAAAAAAAAAAAAAAAAAAAAAAAAAAAAAAAAAAATACCAAAAAAACAAAAAAAAAAAAAAAAAAAAAAAAAAAAAAAAAAAAAAAAAAAAAAAAAAAAAAAAAAAAGTACTTCTAGTTCTGTATGTATATTTAGTAAGCCATCCCACCCTATCCCAAGACTGAATCTCTGCTTCTCTCCAACTGAGGAAGAAGAATGTACCTAGAGCATTTTAATATCAAGTGTCCCAAGGCCAGAGTTTAAGAAAACATGACAGATCACTCAATCCCAGGGTTCTATAAGCCATTTTCTCATAGTCTCTACCAGAAGGACAGCAAGGATGGGAAATAGCTGAATTTAATGGTATACAGTAAATCTGAATAAGGTAGCTCACGGTGGTGAGCGTGAACACAGACAAAGTTGGGGCACAACAACTAAAGCCAACGCTAGAGGGTCTTGAAGTTAAAAAGTCAGTGTAAAAATGTAAGGTGACAAAGTATAGTCTCCTAGAGTCTATAAATTAGCATGGCAAGGGGAAGGCCAGGACCAGGGGTGGGTGGGGAGCAGGAGGGGGGAGGGGATAGGGGACTTTCAGGATAGCATTTGAAATGTAAATGAAGAAAGTATCTAATAAAAAAAAAAATAGCATGGCAAGATCCCTGGGCCACAGAGTGTGAAAGACCCCCTCAATAAGAGAAGTAACATTTAAAAACAAATAGGAGCATTACTTGAAATACTATACACTGTAAATTAGTGTGCTTAAAAGTCCCCTAGTTTGATATAAAAATGGTTTGAGGATAATAATGTTAATGATAATGGCCATACAGTACACTGTGCCTGTCTTGGAGCCAGAGATATTACACTGTGAAGGATGAGCCACAGGTCACTCCATTAGGAAAATAACTCTTTTATTTTCTTCAAAATATACATCTTGCATAAAGTTTTCTAACAGTACAAAAAAATAAATATTTTGAAAAGCACAAAAATAAATATTTTGAAAAGTACAAATTTCATCATAATCCAGTTTCTGGAGATATCTATTGGGGAGGTTTCAAAATGTATCTTGCAGAATCCTTCCAAATTTGCATACATGCACATTCATACCTCACAGAAATGCTTTGCTTTTCTGTCTCTTAACATTCCATTTTCTATATAGTTATAAACATGACCTATATAATTATAATTCTATATATTAAGCATTCAACAGCTATGTAATACTCCACAGCATGGATGTAACAATTCATTTCGTTGTTTTCTTCTTAACATTTACGTTTCTGGCATGTTTTCACTAATACAAAGCTTTTGTGAACATATATGGCATTTGTTTGACCATTTCTGTCCGAATATTATGTGTTACTATCAGTATGACATCTGCATTTGCGGATAGCGAGATAGTACTGATCAGAGTAAGAGGTAGCAGTGGTCAGAGCAACCCACAGTTACATAACTAAGACGCCAAATCTCATATGCAGCCCATGGAGCAGAGGAAGGATCCAGCCAGGAAACGGAAGGCTAAGGACCAGCCAGAAAAGTCCTAGCTCCTGACTTTCCTTGTGAAGAAATCCACACAATCACCTGCTGGAGGCAGGCAGCTGAAAACTGCCAGTTCTTCTGCCCTCAAGCCAGTCAGAGGTTCCCATCTGCATCCCAGCCTGGACAGCCTGACTCTGACAACAGACCATCTGGAGAGGCCAGAATGAGATGCATGGAACACAAAGCAAAGAAACCGAGGCATGCGATTAATTCAGAAAGAGAAGGGGCAGGGCACGAAAAATGAGAACAAACAAAACACGGATGGTTTACCTTCTGCATAATGTAGTGAGATGGCGCTGGACTTCATGGTGATCCCTCTGACCTGTTCATCTTCTCTGCTGTCCATGTACCTTAACTAGAAAAGCACAACACATGTACCTTTACTGTCCAGTGACTAAAATGCAACATTAAAATAGGCTTAGTTTGATTTCAACATACAAGCTATTCCGCTCTCAGTTGTTTAAGGGGTAAGATGTCACAAATGCACCCGCACACTGCATCCCCAGACTGTCGCTCATCTACACCTCAGCCAGGAAGAATTCAATAGTTCAAAGAAATCCGCAAAGAGAGCTGGAGTTCTGTTCCTCATAATGCAGTCTTGTTTTCCTATCCAGAGGACTTGATGAGATCAAAAGAAATAGGGGGTCTTTTGAGGCATGAGGCCTAAATCTTTTCCAAAGTGACAGATTTTAAATGTGCATGGATTTTTTTTCCTTGTTAAAAGAATGAGATAGTGGCGCACACCTTTAATCCCAGCACTCGGGAGGCAGAGGCAGGTGGATTTCTGAGTTCGAGGCCAGCCTGGTCTACAAAGTGAGTTCCAGGACAGCCAGGGATATACAGAGAAACTCTGTCTCGAAAAACCAAAAAAAAAAAAAAAAAGAGAGAGATAGTAA
Source organism: Mus minutoides (assembly GCA_902729485.2). Taxonomy (NCBI): domain Eukaryota; kingdom Metazoa; phylum Chordata; class Mammalia; order Rodentia; family Muridae; genus Mus; species Mus minutoides. The sequence goes on from LR749530.1 coordinate 1,105,271, forward strand.
AAAGTATCTACAACATCAAAACCCAGCAGATGGCTTTCCCAAAGCTTTACTACTTACAGATAAAGTCCTACTTGGCACTACATAAATATTTCTCTCCATTATAAATTCTTAACTTCATGTAATCTCATGTCTTTCAATCAAAACCCTAGAGAATAACGTGCTAATACCGCCTGCCATGCTTCCTCATCCCACATGAATTCCTTGGTTTTCAGCTTTAAGACTTACACAATAGAAAATATACAGATGGTAGAGAGATGATAGATGGATCAAGTCACATTTTGGTGCTCAATATTAAGTTCCCAAGGCAACCATTTTGATGGATGCACCTATGAGTCACTCATCATTATAAGATTCTCCTTCCTAAACCTATCACTTTTACTGATCCAGTCTACCAGTGATGGAAACATGCAAATTCACTCTTTAAAAGTAATGTGAGTGAGCTGATAAGAAGTTTGGATTGGGACTAGAGAGATGGCTCAGTGGTTAAAAGCACTGTCTGGTTCAATTTCCAGGACCCACATGGTGGCTCACAACCATTCATTAACTCCAGTTTCAGGGGCCCTGTGCTGTCTTCTGGCCTCTGACAGCACTGCATGTAGATTGTACTAAGACATGCTTACAGGCAAAAACAGCCATACACATAAAGTTAAAATAAACTAATTAAAAAAAGATTTTGGTATTGTATTGCACACTGAAATCCTTAAATTTACACATCTTCAATGCTACCAGATATTTGCACATTTTTTCCTCCAAAGTAGTTGGACTAATCCACTTCAACAGTGAAATACTGCCTTGGTATCTTCATCATCTACCTCAGCATTTTCTAGATCAGATGCAGTATTTCATTTTTTACATATATTCTTTCCCAACCATTAGTGCCCTGACTTAGCTATTTGGCATTCTTCTACTAGTATCCCATGTAAAGCCCATCTTTCTACTGGTTACATTACAGGCTTGTTTTGGATTGGTATTGTAAATAGTCTCTATTACTTATCAGTTAAACGTTTGTTATTTTTTTCCTAATTAAAAACATTTTTTGTTACTTTTTTCACTTTATAGCATACCTGATAAAAATGTTATTTATTTTAATAGAGCTGAATTAATCAACCTTTATACAGTAGATTTTTACCTTCTTAAGACATCTTCCCTTATGGTTGCAGAAGTAACATCTATTACAATTATCTAAAAGCTTAAGCCTTTTGTAAATGTTAACAAATGCAGGTGGTTTTCATTTGCTATTGAGTACAGGTTGGCCCAGTATTAGTTTCATGTAACTAACTAGCTTCTCAGGATCCTTTACTGAAGTCATCTTTTCTCCACAGACCTGAAATGTCAGATCTATAATCAGTCAAGCTCTCACATATGTATGTGTTTCCAGTTCATCAGCCAAAGTGACAGCCCAGCCAATTCCAACCCACCACATTACAGGCCATTCACAAGCCATACCATCTTATAAGACAAAACCACATCCCACTCTTGAGATTTTTTTTTAATTAGATATTTTCTTCTTTTACATTTCAAATGCTATCCCAAAAGTCCTCTATACCCTCCCCCTGCCCTGCACCCCTACCCATTCACTCCCACTTCTTGGCCCTGGCGTTCCCCTGTACTGGGGCATATAAAGTTTGCTAGACCAAGGGGCCTCTCTTCCCAATGATGGCCGACTAGGCCCATCTTCTGCTACATATGCAGCTAGAGACACGAGCTCTGGGGGTACTGATTAGTTCATATTGTTGTTCCACCTATAGGGTTGCAGACCCTTCAGCTCTTAGATACTTTCTCTAGCTCCTATATTGGGGGCCCTGTGTTCCATCCTATAGATGACTATGAGCATCCACTTCTGTATTTGCCAGGCACTGGCAAAGCCTCAGAGGAGACAGCTATATCAGGTTCCCTTCAGCAAAATCTTCCACTCTTGAGATTTTAAAATGGCATATGGTATATCCAATTTAATTAGGAGAAAAAAAACCTAAGATTTTTTCCCAATTTGCTAAATATATAAATCAACATGAAACAACTAGCAAGTTTTTAAATATTAAGTCTGCCAAAACAGGAACACAGTATTCCTTTCTTAAGTTTTCTTTAAAATAATTTTAGCTTAATTATATGGTTAATTTATAAACCTTTTGTCTACTTATTGCTGTGAATTTCTTTTCAATGACTTGTATATTCTGAATCATGCTTAATTCTTTACCTATATCCTAATAGTTTATTTATTAGTTTGGACCTTTTGGATCCCCTGGAACTGGAGTTACAGATGGTTATAAACCACTATGTAGGTGCTGTGACTTGAATCCAAGCCCTTTGCAAAAGCAACATGCATTCTTAACCACTGAGCCAGCTGGGCATGGTGGCGCAGGCCTTTAATCTCAGCACTTGGGAGGCAGAGGCAGACGGATTTCTGAGTTCGAGGCCAGCCTGGTCTACAGAGTGAGTTCCAGGATAGCCAGGGCTATACAGAGAAACCCTGTCTCAAAAAACCAAACCAAACCAAACCAAACCAAACCAAACCAAACCAAACAAAACAAACAACAACAAAAGACCAAAAACAACAAAAACCACTGAGCCAGCTCTCCAGCCACTTAACTTTTACTTTTCTACAAAGTCATAGCATTTATTAGTCAATAGTTATTTCCCTTCCAAACTCACATATTTTTTGCCTTATTTTTATTGCTATAATCTCCAAAACATTGTAAGAAGTTAAAATACAAACAGCACAAGGGTACAATAACGAATCTGACATATTTTTTAATAGAAAAGTTTTAATACTTCGTGATTGAATTTATTATTTCTTGTGATTTTATAAAAAAAAACAAACATGTAAAATTATCTTCTAAACCTACTTTGAGAAAGGGACATATCACAATATCATAATAGTGTTAAATTTTATTGAATATTCCTTATATCTCTGAAATAATTTGTCCTTTAGTTCATTAATATAGTCATATTTAAATCACTCTTAAATCCCTTGAGACATATTCAATTCAGTTATAAAGAACTATTGTTTTCAATAATACTAATTTACAACAGTTTGCTAGTAAAGACTTTTTAAAGATTTTATTTATATTTACTTTATGTAAGTGTTTTGCCTACATACATGTCTTGTACACCACATGTATAGTATCTACAGACCAGAAGTGTGACCTACCATGTGGATGCTGGGAACAGAACCCAGAACCCAGGTTTTCACAAGAGCATCAAGTACTTTTAAAAATTGAGCTGTATCAGTAACTTTTTTTTTAATCCCAGTTAGAAGGTTGACATGAAATTCTCCTCTCCTGGTAACCTTGAAAAGAGTTCATCATCTACTCCCAGGACTTGGTGGGCATGCCCTGTGATTGACAGGTATGCCCTGTGATTGACAGGTATGTCCTGTGATTGACAGGTATGCCCTATGATTGACAGGTATGCCCTGTTGCTGGGTTTCTCTCCTCTACAGTTTTTACTGTCTCAGGTAGAACTAAAATTATTTGTTCTTTTGCTACCATCTAGTTAAATTAGAATAGGCATGTTTAATTAAATATTAAGCCATCAGGGCTGTCCTATGAAAAAATTTTTCCAACCAATTCAATTTCTTAAATGATCACATTATTAAGTTTACTAGTATGAAGTTGATCATTATATCCTAGGTCTTACATCTCTACAGCATTTCTCATTCCTATTATCATCTATTTCTCATTCTTGATCTATCTTGCTGATACTATCAGTTCTATTCATCTTTAAGTCATTCAGTTAAAAGGTCTGTATATGTTCTACTTCATCTATTTCCTAAGTAGAGTGAGCCACAGCAAATTGCATTAGCTGGATAAGTACCAACTATGCCTCAACAATGGAAATTAAGAAGAAAAAGAAAGAAGAAAGTTTTTAGTCATAGTGATCACAAGTTGTTTACACTGTTGTAATTTTAATTAGCAAACTTTATAGTTTAAAACAATTTATGTCTACAGAAAATTTATTAAGTATAGCAGTTCTCACAAACACCCTCCCAACGGCTTCTCTTATTATTTACATCTTCATTACTGTGTGGTATGCTGCATTCTTACAACTGATGAACCAACAGTGATAGGTTATTGAAGTCCTGTTTATATTATTTTAAGTATGCTATAAGTTTAAATTTGTTAGTTGTTATCTTTGGCTTCACTAGTACTTTCTCTAACACATCTGGTTTCTACCTCCTCTGATTACAGTTTATTTCTTTTTACTTTGGTTACTGTCATTCTGCCTTTTCAAGCTTGGGGAACAGGAGCACTTCATTACTGAGTTCAACCTGCCAGATGGCCTCAAATTTCCAATCCTGTCTTCTAAGTCTCCAGTGTCCACTCCGTTGATTCAATTTTGTTTCTCTATTTTCCCATCTCATTATTCCCGATCAATCTTGTTGATTACATACTAGGTCCATTAAAATATCTCTTTATTTTGTTACTATGAAGAAAATTATTCTAAACTCTTTAAACTTACAGGTAGAACACATACTCTTCCTCTTAAAAGTAGATCCCAAGAATGCCGTTCAGGAGGATATAAGGCCGACAGCAAGCACTTTTCCATACGAGGCCATCTCACCAGCCCCTAAAGCAGTATCTTCAACATGATCCGCAAGCCTTTCTTTGGTTCATAGCTTACTGAGGCAACCTTCAGGATCTTAGGTAACTGACACACTCTGTTGGTCTCTAGGCAAAAGCTTCACTCAAACAAGTACAACACACAGAAATTGGTCTTTATTCTTCCCATTTTCCATCACATAATGCCTTTTCTGCCTTGCTCTCAAACCAGCAAACACATCCACCTGTGAAAACTTGCAATCATGGAACAGCTGACTTGCCACATGTCACTTCTGCATTTATACAATATAGGGTTAGTACAGTTGCAACAAAATGCAATGTGGAAGTGAGCTTTTCTCAACATCTATTTTATATTAACTTACTGGGCTGTCAGTCCCTTCTACATGTTTACATCTCTAAAGGACAAAGCAAATGGATCATGATGTTATGGAGAGCTAATTAATACTCATCAAAATGCAATAAGCATTTACCAAATCCAACAACATACCTTGCCTGCCAGGCGGCTGGAGATGATTCCATTACTGGATATAAGACAATCAGCAAGAGTAGTTTTTCCTGTTAAACAACAGTAATTACAATACATTTGTTTAAAGGGGTTAACGTTCAATAATGCTGCATTATCTCCCTGTAGACCTCACCAATCTCACCTGAAAAGTTGTCGGATTAATTTTAAGCAGAGAAATTTCTTAAGTTGAGGCAGACTTTACAGAGTGAAACACTGTAAGACTTCTAACTGATAAGGCAAACACACAAACCATCTCTTACAATGTTTGTATTCGTTACTATAACCTAGCTTTAAGAGATCAATCAAGCCGGGCAGTGGTGGCCTCTACATAAATACATGCCTGAAGCCGGGCAGTGGTGGCCTCTACATAAATACGTGCCTGAAGCCGGGCGGTGGTGGCACACGCCTTTAATCCCAGCACTTGGGAGGCAGAGGCAGGTGGATTTCTGAGTTCGAGGCCAGCCTGGTCTACAAAGTGGAGGGCTACACTGCAGTAGCCAATGCAATCCAGTTAAAAACTAAACCTGGAATCTACTGTAAGAAGTCTTTGCATAATCAATACACATTTACAGTTCCCTTTATTAGAATACTGCCAAAGTTAACACAATTTCAAGCATCATAAACAAGTACTCAAGTTTAAAGAATGATATGGGCATATTCAATTTCCACAGCTGAGTGGGCCTAACAAGTGTTGGATTTTCCCTACAATACAGCTTTTTGTAGTCTGTATGTATATAACCTGTGGAATCTGTATAATAGTATAAACCAGAGACTAATCAATGAGACCTCTGAAGAGCTTAAATAATGTGTTAGTATATAATCCTAGAAGATCACTTTTCTGCTGTGCGACAGAGCAGAATTCATCTAAGTGTGGCAAACATATATCCATTAGAATGTACCACCAAAGAGGAGACTGCATGATTATGCAAGGCTGAGTCCCTTGGTCAACAATGTTTGATGTTTGATATATTACACACTAGTCAATCTGCTATTTAATTCTCAAAGGGAAAAAAAAAGAATTAATAAAGAAAAAAAGTAAAACCTTTGGCTAGATCTCATATCCTCCAAACATGCACACATGTATCCATGGGCAGGCTAGTCACTTTATTTGTATAGAAACTCAGTGTCAGCTGGGTTTTCTACAAGTGACCCACCCTCTCTCCTTGTCTTCAGAGCTCACGTTAATGACAAGAGTCACCAAGCCTCTTTCCTGCCTTTTAACCCAGCCAAGCACCTTTACCAGTCTAATCTCATCTACAATGTGAGGACTTTGCCCTTGCTTTATATTTTTTCTAATGACTCCCAACACGCTAATAAAACTGTTAATGACCATTTCACTATTATTTCACCACTGGCAGAGATTCTCCTTATCCTCCTTTTACATAGGCTACACACTGAGACTCAAACGTAAAGTAATTTGAAAAGACCTCAGAGCTCCGGATGTCTAACCAGAGCTAGAGAACTTGATCCTGTTTTAGAGCCACACAGGAATGGTGAGGTCTGTGACAGGATACTGCCTGAGTCTTCCTCACCTTTAAAACACTAAGGAGCTTTGGCTTCAACAGGACTCTAAATGCTGAGCTGCTGCTACAAGAAGAAAGAGTTTCAAATGAAGAGTAGTCTCAGAATAAAGCAGACAGCTGAACCCCACCAACAAGCATCTACACCTTAGACACACGTACTTCCTTCTGCCCATCTCCACACCTCCATGTGTACTCCTTGTCTCCCCGTATCACCTACAGCCCCTCAAGGGGCATGTTTAACAATTCTTTTTAACCACTTTGCTACCCAATCCTCCAGGTCTCAAATCTCTCATGCACCCCACCCCCACCCCATCTCATCATGATGCCCCAATTCCTCCCTAAAGCCTCTCCAGCTGGACAGGTTGGCCTCATAAATGTCTAGGTCCTGATAAATCTAAAAAAGCACTGCCAACTTAGCAAATGCTCAGTATGAGATGAATTAAATAGGATTTATAGAAGATATACTCTACCAAGACCACAGACATTTTGCCATCTCAAGAAACTTTTCCATATTTTAACAAAAATCCAAATTTGAAAGCACTGTATGACATACTGGGCAGACCAACCATTAATCCATTTATTTCAAACGTTCTACAGCATGCTTCTCTGACATGACACACAGAACTCCTTAGCAAGTATCACTCTCACCACTCCAATGAAACAGAGACATTTCCTTTTTGTTAATAATACCCAATATTAAAAGCCTTACCGTGGTCAACATGAGCCAGAACACAGATATTCCGAATGTTGGCAGTGTTCTTCTGAAGTCGAATCATCTTATCAACACCACTGAGTGCCATGGCTATTTCCTGGGACTAAACATTAAATGCAAATTAAAAACGGTACAAAATCTAATGGGGGAGGTGCACAACAGAAAAAAACAAAACAAAACAAAAACAAAAACAAAAAAACAATGGACAAACCGAGAGGGAGATGCTGAGGCTGACAAGTCACCTCAGAGTCCTTAACTGAGAACCCAGTCAATGTTTAGCCACATCTATTTCCTTCTGGCCCTGACGGGATATAGTCCTTTAGGCCCAAGTTCCATGGTAAAGTCCACCCATCCTGCTGACAGTACTTGTGAGGTGAGCTGAGAGTTTCCGGATCTGCCACGCTATGAATCACGCAGTTAGGAGCCAGGTACAGAGACGCCACGCCCGGCTAAGTCACACACACACACACACACACACACACACTCACACACTCACACTCTCTCTCTCTCTCTCTCTCTCTCACACACACACACACACACACACACACACACACACACACACACACACACACACACACACACACACACAAACCTGCCCTTCCCTACTTCGGTCCCTCCAGAAGTCTGCCGTTCTGTCAAGCTTGCTGGCTTTTACCCGACGTGAGAACTTCGGCCCTGTGACTGCACTGAGTGTCCTTAAAAGTTTTTGGATCACGTGCCTATGAACACACCAAATGCACGACACACCTTCTACCCCTCTCTCCAACTAAAAGAAGCAAATTGAGGTCTGCATCCCCTTCCTCCGCTTGGGTTCCTGGAGTCGTTGCCGCTGAGGGCACCTGGTCCCTATAAAGTGCAGCCGCTCGAGACACTCCTCGCCCAGCCCTATCAACATGACCCCCCAACCCCCGGGTCTCCGTCACCGTCTGGTCGCCGGCGTCCCTTACAAGTCCCCCAACTCACCGGCTCCACGCCGCACCTCACCCACACTCCTAAGACTCCAAGGAGTAGCTCAGACCGGAAGTCGCAGGAGCCAGGGGGCGGGGCCTGTGGGCCTGTGACCTCCGACCCGCGAGCGTCTAGAACGCCACCGGAAGCCACGTCGTTTCCCTTCCACTTGGAGTTCTGCGGTTGCCCTGACGACGGCAGACGCTTTAGCTGCTCTGAAGTGTGCCCGCTGAAGCCTACGCAGAAGGACGCTGGAGCGCAGAGCATGAGAAACTTGTGTCTGTGCCAGATTTGCACGTGCGGGTAAGAAAGGTCCGCCCGGTGTGGCGTCCTCGCTGGCACCTCGCTGCGCACACCCGCTAAAGACTCCCTAAGCACCCCCCCAACCCCGTCCGCTTATGCGCTGCTAAATGCTCCCCCTTTCCTCTGCTTGGCTGGCTCCTGGGCAGAACTTATTTTCTTTGCATTCCCCGAGGCTTCCTAGCCAGAGATTTAAGCTAAAATACAGTTCAGACCAGCTAAGTAGTATGAGCAAATATGACTGGTAAGTGATGGAATCACCCACCAATTCAATTCATTAACTTAAAAGAACAGTATCCCATGGTATTTCGTTTGCCATCCAGAGCCTTCCATCCTCTAAACTTTATTTTTATTCCTGCCAAGGCAACATTTTCTTGAGGCCTTTCTGACGGACAAACATGGCAACAGTGCTCACTCAAACCTCAGTTTTGGTTTGTAAGTCCTGCCTAACAACCTCACACCACCAATAAACACATGCTTCTCTATCCTCAAGCTTACTGTTGACCCAGGGATTAGATCACCTTTGATAAGTAACTATGAGTAACGTCAAGCCCTTTGTGTTTCTAATCTCCTTCTAAGGGCAACCACCTACAACACATATTGATTGAGCGCAGTTTCTCAGCCCCTTTTGTAATAAACATTGTATGCTTGAAGATGGAAACATAACTTTTAAGGCTTGAATCTGCAAAGTCTTGTGGGTAAGAAAAAAATGTATTTGAATCTGAATTTACTTACAAACTAAGTTATTTCCCTATCCACCCATCAGGAAATTCATTATATTAGGGACTTTACATTCTTCAAACATAATATCACCATCCAAAGAGCTGGGGGGACTGCCAATGTAAGTGGAATCCCCTTTAAGCTTTGAAGCATGGCTAATAACTTCTGCCGAAATGTCCCTTGCAAACACTTAGTTGCATCAAGAGCACTGCCTTAGCTGCTTTCAGTTTTATAACTGCCGTACAAGAATCTTTGACAAAATGGGTAGTTACTATGACATACATAGTTCCATCCAGCCAATGGTTTTAACTTTGGCTACCTTCATGGGACATTGTCTCAAAAATGGGGCCAAGATTCTTCACCATCATCCCACTGCATACTACTGCCCATCGTTTGCCTCCTGTCCTGTTGGAAGGAAAGAGGGAAGATCTGTCCATATTCTTTTTGTTGTTGAAGACTATTTGTGAGGTACATTTGCACCACTGTGGGAGCGCTGTGGTAAAAACAGCGGAGGAGAGGTCTGTTTGGGCATACAGTTTGAGAGGGTGCAGGCTCTGGCAGTCAGGCATGGTGGGGTTCTTGTTCATGGAAAATGAAGCAAGACGTTTTACACGCTGGCAGACCAGGAGATAGAAAGCCTTTGGAATCAAGACCCAGGCTCTCCTCTTCCAAGGGCTGCTGTTAACCACTTACTCCTACCAGGTAGGGGCCAGCTTCCAAAAGCCTTCCAGAGTATTTCCATCAGCTGGAAAGCAAAGGTTCAAGATATGTGAATATTTCAGATTCAAACTGTAATGCCATCTTTTCTCTCTCATGGAACTAAAATTTAATCCCTTTGATTTTCCATCAGGGACTCCTGATCTCATCATTTCTGTGAGCTGTTTTTTCCAAAAAGATAGAGAAGTTTAACAAGTGTAAACAGCTATAACTGGCAGCAAAAGTATAAAGCAGAAGGGAGATTGCACATGTTAGACTAGGAGGATTTTGTTTTCTTTTCTAATTTGTCTGCACTGTTATGCCTTATACTTGTCCACAATCTTAGGTAAGTTATACTGTGAATGCGTTGCTTTTGTGAACAATAAAAACATCGACAAATTCTAAAGTTTTGACTTGTGTTTTGTTAATCAACGCAGCTCTATCAGAACTTGTATATGTACATGACCTAAGTACTCTGCTCATGGATTTTCCAAGTATCTTGGACCCTGCATAGGACAAAATCACTTCAGCACTTTCCAACACCTCCTTTGCAGCAGACATTGCTGGGTCTCGTGAGTCTTCTGACTTTAGAGGTTCCTAGACATGGAAGAATAAAGGAGCTGACTAACCAGGATGCTGTACAACAACTCCCAGCTACAATCTCTCTTGGCCTCTACTGTATTCTGTGCCCCACACCACCACAAAAAAAAAATAAAAATAAAAATGGACTCTGCTCTGCCTCCTTCCTTTTGTACCTGTCCTATGATTCAAAGTAACATGTTACTATCTGTTGTAGGTGAAGCCTAAGCAGAAAGCCTGTCTGCCATGCATCTAGGAAGCTCACTTTCTAGCTTTCCTGCTTCTCTCTAAACTCTTTTTTTTCTCTTTATTAGATATTTTCTTCATTTACATTTCAAGTGTTATCCAGAAATTTCCCCATCCCCACCCTGCTCCCCTACCCACCCCCTCCCACATCTTGGCCCTGGCGTTCCCCTGTACTGGGGCATATAAAGTTTGCATGACCAAGGGACCTCTCCTCCCAATGATGGCCAACTAGGCCATCTTCTTCCATATATGCAGCTAGAGACATGAGCGCAGGGGGAACTAGTTAGTTCATGTTATTCTTCCACCTATAGGGTTGAAGACCCCTTCAGCTCCTTGGGTACTTTCTCTAGCTCCTTCCTTGGGAGTCCTGTGTTCCAACTAATAGCTGACTGNAGGATGACACCCTCCAGATCCATCCATTTGCCTAGGAATTTCATATATTCATTGTTTCTAATAGCTGAGTAGTACTCCATTGTGTAAATGTACCAAATTTTTTGTATCCATTCCTCTGTTGAGGGACATCTGGGTTGTTTCCAGCTTCTGGCTATTATGAATAAGGCTGCTATGAACATAGTGGAACATGTGTCCTTATTACCAGATGGAACCTCTTCTGGGTATATGCCAAATCTCTCTAAACTCTTAAGAGCCAAATCAGTTTGCTATGTAAGGCTTCACTATGATTTATCATTTTTATAAGCACCAGTGCAGAGGGGAAAGCTGCGCTAAGGTTCAGAAGGTGTGTTAAAGTCACTGGGGACCTGTTAACATGCCATGGCCCTGCAAGATGTTTTAAAGGGAAATAATGTTTCAGCTTATTTGTTTGTACAGACGGCACCGCTGTCCACATGGAACCACAAGGGTTTATGAACATTCTGGCGTATCTTGCCCCACGACGGAGTATTTGGAAAAATATCCAAAATATGCCGATGTTCTTCCACCTCAGAGTCTTAAGCCAAAGCAAGGATTTCAAGCACACCGTGGTAAAATGGAAGGAGCAACCACATTTAAGTAAATATTGAGAAAATGTTTCCTTAGTTTTCGCCCAACTCGTCTGGTATTGATAAGATTTTCTTACTATTTAAATTTAACTAGCTATTTGATTTAATTAATTTGAGAAGCAAGAAATTAGTTCGCAACTTGAGAAAAGCAGAAAGATAAATATTAAGTTACATTGGCAAAGAGAAGAAAAGAGAAAACAAAAAGTTCTATTGACTTTTTTAGTTAATTAAAATATCTCATGTTTATGTACTTTGCACTGTTATGATTGTATAGAAGAAGAATGCCTCTGCTTCCTACTTTGTGTGTGTGTGTGTGTGTGTGTGTGTGTGTTCTAGGTTTTGCATCTGTTTGGTATCTAATACTTTGCTTGCCATGCCAATTTTTAAAGCATACAGATTTAATTTTTATTATGATCCCATTTGAAGTAATTTAAACTATCATTAGGCATAGACCTAATTCCTTCCATAATTACTGCATAGATTATCAAACCCTGCTTGCTTCTGTACTTTATCTTCACTGCTTGGAATTCTCCCTCCCTCTTTCCCTAGATATTACTCATCCAATCTATAAATATCAGCTAAGTATTTTCCTTTGTCAATGTTGTTTCTGCCATCCCACCTTTTTTGTTTAGCTTTTGGGGTCAGGTAAACTTCCCTTTTATAACTTCTGAAATACCTTCCTAGTGTTATTGGATTCATTTCAGTGCTCTCCACCTGCAGCATGGAAATCCACTGTTTTCTCAGCATTCTGTTTTCAGAAAGCTGGTACAATACCCACTACCTAGAGTAGGTACCTAACATTCCTAAAAGCAGGAGCTTAGAACTCCTCTATAAGTCATTCATAATGACCATATTAACTGGAAAATAGAAGAGTAGTTTACCTGCAGTATAAAGAATAAGTGTCATTCCATACTGCCTGTTTCTATAATACAGAAAGAAACTGTTGTGAACTTGTATAAAACTTTATCTTAATAATGTAATTGTAGCTCAGTTAGATGACTATCAAAATTGACAGTGTGTATCTTTAGCTCTATGATGTACATTGTGTGATTGTCCATCTTTATAAGGAAACTAGATAATAGACAGGTTAACTAAGTTACCCAAGGTTATGCAGCTGCTGAATGACAAAGCCAAGATTTGGATTCAGGCAATCTGACTAGCCTTGGATCTCTGGTTTTCTCCATTCCATGGGACTTTCTTAGCCCCAGAAGTACCACCTCCATCATAATAATGGAATATAATATACAAGATGGCTGGATTATCATTTCATTCCCATCCATGACCAGGGCTTCTGAGAGATCCAAGATCTTAGAAAGGCTCACATCTCTGAGCCACAATTGGTGATCAATTAGACAATAAGCAGGAAGATATTGTGACTTTCATAGGAGGAAACTATACCTAAGTACAGTCTATGTAGGTGAATGTAGCTTTTGGAGAAGTGGCTACAAAGCTATTATTGACAAATTTTTTAGCTCATAAAATTTTCCTCTTCAGATTTCTTTCTATATTAGATTTAAAAATCCACCTACTTGAGCATTTTATTCACTTAAGATCAAATTGAAGCCGGGCGTGGTGGCGCACACCTTTAATCCCAGCACTTGGGAGGCAGACGCAGGCGGATTTCTGAGTTCGAGGCCAGCCTGATCTACAAAGTGAGTTCCAGGACAGCCAGGTCTACACAGAGAAACCCTGTCTCCAAAAACAAAACAAAACAAAACAAAACAAAACAGGTCAAATTGAAGAGCTGTTATTTCAGTTTTTAAAAACTAGGATTTTCACAGTTTAACTAGTCATTAAATAGAACCTTATAAAAGAATTCAATTGTTTATTTGAAATAATCAACCAGTACCATTTTAATATCTCCTTATATTGTTCATTTAAGACAAAATTGAAGATTTCAGTGCTGAAATAATCAAAACAGAAGAACCAGTAGGCTGTGTTTCACATATATACATGTATATATTTCAGGTCAGATTATCGCCCTTATGAAGTAGTCAAGCAGCCTCGCCACATACCTGAAGAATATAAACCCAAAGAGGGGAAAATTGATCTTGGTACTACCTACAAGCGCGATTTTTATCCTTACAAAGTACAGCCTGTGGTAAAAGTCCGGCCTGTGGAAAGACAACAAGTTACAAAAGGAAAATTGGACACTGTCCCAACTTATAAAGGTAACCTGTCATTGTAAAGGCAAAAGGGTCCCAAACCTAAAATGCCATCTTTGACCTTAACAACAAAATTGTCATCTTGTGTTGTCATACTTAGCCACAGAGGTTAGAAAAGAGCATTTTTCCTGTTGATCAAAACAATAGTGTTAGCAAAACCCAGTTACAGACAGACAAAACTGACTCACGGGAGTTAGGAGTCCTAGACTCTTCTCCAAATGTGCCCTCTAAGTTGTCTGTATCTCAAAGCATATGAAAAGCAAAGGACATCACTGAGCAAAGACATATGTTACACTTGACACTTTGTCACAGTTAGTATTGCCTTTTCATCCTGTCATTCTTATAATGAGTTGAAACTCAGCTGAGAGTGTTGGAGTTGTTGAAAAGAAAAAAATAGCAACTGTCCTCTTGATTAAAATTCCAGACCAACCTGCAAAACTATGGAATTAGTAGATTGACAACTGGAACATCATTTTTATGCTCTGAAGCAGGGTTCTCAACCTTCCAGTGCTCCCATCCTATAATGTTCCTCATGTTGTGGAACCAAAACATGACCTCCAACCAAACACTTATTTCTGTTGCTATGTCATAATTGTAATTTTGCTACTGTTATGAATCATAATGTAAGCAGTTTTGGAGACAGAAGTTTGTCGAAGGGGTCGCAGATTGGAGGATAAAGCTCTGATCTATGAGCAGATTATTCTCAGAACAGGTCTTCAGAATAAAATAAACATGCCCATCCCCTGACAGACAGTTCCAGGACAACAGACAGGGTCTCCTCTTCCAAGTCTTACTTGCAGGAGTGAGAACTTTCCCTTTGTTAGCAACACACTTAAAAACGTGAGCACTACTAATTGCATGGCCTGTCTTTTTACTTCTTCACCAAATCCCTACATGGTTTAAACGATTTTAAAAACTTACTCATGGAAGTCTTCATTTACAAACAGACCATCTTGACATGAGCTATCCTCTTTCCTTCCCTTAGTAACACAGTTGAACATCAGGCTTATATTCTTTCCATTGGTTATGTGAAATAGCTGAATGGGTATTTTCAAATATAAAACCTTTTGCAAAAGTAATGGCATCTATAGTTAGGTAATAGCTATTGACTATTTTTAAGACTTTTAACAGTAAACAGATAAGTAAAGTGCAAGGTACCAATATCCTGGGATCTTATGGGGACGTAAGAACTGACAAGTTATAAAGATTATGAATGGTAAGTAAGTATAATCAAATACAGAAAAACAAATTACTGAAATACTGATATGCATAAAAGATAATCTTGACATAAAAGATAGTAAAAATGACTTTGCTTTGACATTTATACAACCATTGTAATTTTTCCATGTAATATATACTAAAGACAGTAATATTGATGTTTCTTGATGTGGTGTGCATATATGTAACACACACAGATACATATTATAGTGTTCCAGATTTTCATGCATGAAACAACAGCCTCAACTGTACTTAATTTTGTATGATTGCAATTCTGTGTGTATAAGTCTGAATACCTTCATAAGAGCAGGTATTTATATAGTCTAAGAGTAGAAGAGAAAAGGAAGACAGAAACAGAATATTGTAAAGGTTGCAGTCTACAAAACCCCAGGTACATGGTCTGTTTCTTTGTGGACTTGCAGTGTTTGATGGATGTGGTGAGCAGAGAGACTGAGCCAAATATTTCCACCAAACACCCAAGAAGTTTATTTGGGAGTAGATGCTTAGTAGATAAAGCCCCACGAGAAAGAATATGCCACACCTAAATCATGTCCTCCAGACATTTAAACACAGGACATGACTGTGTCTACCTAACTCAGCTCCTAATTGGATTGAAGGGATATCCACTATAGTCTACCTACAGTCTACCTGCCAAATACCTGAGGGAACAAAATTTCTCCTACTAAAAATGAACTTAGTTTCTGTCATTCCTTCAAATACAACATCTGGTGAATAGTAAAACATTATGAGAACTATGGAAAAAAATCAGGAAAATCTGAAGTGATAAACAGATGAGAAACTACCAAAATTTGTAATAGAATCATTTCACAGATTTAACTCCCAAATAGATAAACACAAAGGAAACTACATCCAGACAAATGTCATTTTTAAAAGATAAAGAATTCTTAAAGATGATGGGGAAAACGTCTCTGGAATGAGAATTAAACCTGATGTTTTGTTGGAACCAATGGAATAGAAATCTTGTAGCATACAGCCACAAATAGTATGTATATATCAAGCTCCTACACTCGAGTTCCAGGAATTTATTCAGAAAAGGAGGCAGAAAGATTTTAAGAGCTAAAAAGGTGGATGACTCCAAGGAAACAAGTCTTCCAGACTCAACAGGGCTGGTTCCCATATGAACTAACAGACTGTGATAGCATGCACAGGGCCAACAAATCCCAGCATAGTTTTTTTGATAGAACACGTAGTTGGATGTGTGGGGAGGTGGGGACAATTTGGGAGGACTTGGGGGAGGGAAAATTATGTGATCAACCATAGTGTCTAAAAGTAAGTTTTCAAATAATTTTTAAAATGTCACAAGAAAGTATTTGAAGATACTGAATCCCAAACTTTTATACCTAGTGGAATGGTCTTCAAAATTTGACAGATTGTTTCAAACAAAAACTGAGAGATTTCATTAGCACAGCAGCATCACATTGTGGTAAAGGAAGGTTTTATAGTTGGAGGAAAATAATTCAGATAGATGCATGGAATTGGAATTCAGAAATGAACAAAATAAAATATACAAATAGAAGCTGAGAAGGGTGTTTCTGTAGGAGGACCAGTGGTCTTGGTTAATCTGGACCTCTGAGATCTTTCAAACACTGGACCACCAAACAGACAGCATACACCAGCTGATATGAGGCCCCTAACACACATACAGTAGAGGACTTCCAGGTTCGTGTTCATTTAGAGATGAAGCACCTAACCCTCAAGAGACTGGAGGCCCCAGGGAGTTTAGAGGTCAGATGGGGTGGGGGTGGGGGCATCCACATGGAGATGGGGTGGGTGGGGAGGAGGTGTAGGATATGGAGCAGTCGGAGGGTGTATGGGGAGGGGCGGGGAATGGAATATGGAGTGTAAAAATGAATTACAAATAACATAAAAAGAAATATGTAGATAAAATTATGGTATGTTTTCAAACAGATATGAGATTGAAATATGTTAGAACAGTAGCATTAAAGAAAACTATTGTTCAAGAAGTGTTCAAGACAGCAACATACTTGAGCTAGGAAGATCCCATAATAAGTGAAATTAAGCATTTTTATTTTAAAATGCAGAAAGGCTTAGTAAATTATAATAAAATGGAATAATAAAAAACCTGTACTCATCCAAAGGATGTAGGGACTAGGTAGTATGGAATGAGGAAAGAACGGAGGAGGGAAAGCAAACAGTGATATACTCAACTGAAGCCCAGCTGGATCACTGGCCCATTAAATAGAATTTAGAGTGATTCTTCATACATTAACAAGAGATTTTTAAAAAATTCACAATTTGTATAAGTTATAAATTCTTGACATAAAATTATAAATCTTTGAAAATTTAAAATTATAAATCTTTTGAAAAACAATTTACTAAAATCAACTCAAGAAATAGAGTTCAAATAGATATCTGCTAGAGAAACTGAATTTGTAGAATTGCAGGTATAGTTTAAAATGACAAAGATCATCTAGGATTTCCAACTTCTGAATAAGATGCAAAAAACTGAAGAGAGTGTTCTCAATGAAACAAGGAAAAGCTAGATAGGAAGGAAATAAATAGAATAAAAAATGTCCATAAGTCCCTTAGAAAGCTGAGATCACAAGTCCACTAAAGAACAGAAGCGTGAGACTACTGCAGGAGAGGCATCAATGCAAAGTGAGTGTTGCAGTTTTAGAGACAGGAGAAAGGAAACAAGAAGCAAAACAGAGCTTCTTACCATGAAAGTAAGAGCTGTCCCTGGGAGTAAGCACTGGAGATCTATCATAAAGGGACAGGAGCATTGCAAAGCTGTGCCCATGCAACTCAAGGTAGATGAAACTGGAGAAAACAGGGACAGATGCCTGCCCCTGTACATAGGGCAACACCATCTCACTTGGGATGGAATAACATCAACCCTCTGATGGGAAAGGATATGGAGATACACATTTCCTGAATTATAAAAATATGAAGAAGGAAGAGATAATAAAAAACTTCCCAGATAATCAGCCACCAACCTGAACACAGAAATAATACCAAAGTCATTTGAAGCTGCTGGTCTACTAAAGGTAAGCATAGCAATAAAGAGACGCAAACTTAACTGTGGATTGAACCAAATCACACTCTGGCAAATGAACATGGATTAATTTCCGAATATATGTATTATTGATATAAGTATCTATGGTATATATGATGTCTAGTTTTCAAATTATAAAAATGGGGGGAAATGAGAAGGGAAGATGTAGTGGGGGGAGGGAGCTTGTGATGAAACTAAAGGAAAAACCCAATCAGAAATGAGCTAGATATTGGCTCTATCAGGGAATCAAAAACTTATGACTGATAGTTAGAAACATTAAGTGGAAAAATTAGCCAAGAGATAGAAGCTACAAAAAGGAGAATGTAATAACTTCAGAAAATAAGCGAGATGACAATGCCTTGAGTAGGTGTTTGAGTAGATAAGAGGACACTCATGGGGAGGAGCAGCGGGCTTAAGATACATCAATATAAAGCAAATGTATGGAGACGAAAAAAGCACGAAGCACAAGGTCCACCAACCAAATTGAACCCTTAGTGAAAATATTCTTCATAAAGCATTTTTCAGACAAGTGAAGAGAATTATCAGTAAATATCATATGAAGTTTTAAGAGAAATTCTTCAGGTAAATGCAATATGAAGCAACAGAAACTAGGCCTTTATAAAGAGAAAAATGTCCTCAGAAATAGATGCTATAGAACACTTTGAAGTGTGCCTAACATACATGTACTTGGAACATCAGAAAATAGGAAAGAAAACAGAAGAATTACCTAAAAATTTAATATGATTTTTTTTTCTGAAAATGGGTGATATCAAAATATGGACCTGGAAAACTTTAAAAACCCAAGCAGGTTACATTTATAATTTAAAATTATGAAATATACAGACTGCTTAATGTGAAAGACACTTTATGAACCCAGGCATGGTACCACATAACTACAATCCTGGTACTTGGCAAGTAGAGGCAGAAGGAATCAAAAGGTAAAGACATCTTTACCTATATAGGGAGTTGAAGGTCAGCCTGGGCTACATGAAACCTTGTCTCAAAAACAACAAAAAAGATACATTAAACAAAGAAGCAAATTAAAAACAAGAGTGAGGACTAGGATCCTTAAAACCAGAAGATCATGGAGTTACATCTTGAAAATGCTGAAGGCCAAGACACAGATGAAATCCTCCAAACACATTGAACCATTAGTGAAACTATCTTAAAAGTCTTTTTCAGTGAAGTGAAAAGAATTATCAGTAAATGTCATGTGAAGTTTTAAGAGAAAATTTTTCAGCAAGTAGAGTATGAAGAAAATCAGAAATAGATGCAATGATAATATAGTATTTTTCTAGAGCAAAAATTCTATCAACTTTGACTGTTTTAAAAAACCAATTATAAAAGTACAGAGTAGAAAAGGTTAAATTGGAAATGTGCTGTACATTAGTTGTTTGTTACTCCTCAGCCATGTGCTGTGTAATAATTTAGTCAACAGTAGAAGGCTTTTACAATCATTGTTCACTAAAATCATACCATCTAATGAGATCAGACTCTGGAACATTGGTGTTCCCATAGTGAAAGAACGATAAAGATGTATCTCTCAGTATGTCCCCATTGTTAAGGTGAAAAGCTACGTAACTCAGAACAATATTACTCAAAAGTGGACTATGATTTGTTAAAATTTTGTATTGTAAACTTTAAAGAAAGATTAAACAAACTGATCTGCAAGCCAAATCCAGCCCCCCGGACCCATTTTCTTCTTATGACTGTTACACTCCCATTCTTTTTCATACTTCCTATTCTTGCTACCTATTCATCCTTTGCATTCTTGCAATATTGATAGAATTTAGCATTTGTAGTAGGCTGTATACATTTAGAGACTTGTGTTTAAGCTTCAAAACCGAAGACATTTCTTATCTGGCTATTACAGAAAAACATTTGTCAACACCTGCTCTATGACAATTCTATTGCCGAGATTGGAAACTTAAAAAGAAGTTGTATGCATAGTATACACTACCTTATCTTTCCCCCTCCATATTCTTGTTTCACTTTTGAAAGCCCAAGTTTCTCTGATATCGAGAAATACTTTATTCTATTCATCCACATATTCACCTAAAATCAGCATTGTTTGTCTCGCAGTCACATTGGCAGCAGAGACTTTCCTAGTATGACTGTGTCAACATATAGATCTTCACTAACATCTCTCATTTCCTTGTAGTTACTAGGCAATCATGCTATAATTGTAATCTGTAGTTTCTGAAGAACAGATATTCCTTCATGGTAGCTCTAGAAAAAGATTCATGAGAATTGGAAATGGAAAGTTGTCAGGTTCAGAGGGAGCTGGAGGGGAGTACTTTAGCTAATGAGTACGTGATTTCACTAGTCCTCATACTACCTATCCCTTGACTTTGGTTCACATTCTATTGTCTTACCATATACAAACTTGCTTTTGATAAATTAATATTTGGTATTTAAAATCCTTTTGGAGATGCAGTGAATTTTACATTTCTCAGCTTAGTATGTCTCTTATGAACTCACTTTTGCTGTTTTAAAGTACTTTGGTGTGGTGAAGTAGATTTTACTCAGCTTCCTACTTTTCTGTCTAGAAATAGACAACATAAAGAAGCCTTACTGAATATAAACACTTCAAATTTTCATCAATAGCTTAAGTAAGATGCAGGTATTGGGCTTCTAGCTCTCAAATTATGGCTCTGGTATTCATCTCTAAATTGCACATAAAGTTTTGAATACACTGTTTGGCTTCCTGGTCTTTAGGTGTCCTGTATCTCTCAGGAATTCCTTAAAGCCCAATAATCCATGGAGTCTTTATTTCTGACCAGAATCGCATTGAAATTTGAAAGTTCAAATTGAGCAACTGGTGTAAGTAGTCTTTAGGACTTTTATTTTTTATTTTAAGAGATTCCAAGGCCATTTCTGTGAGTTGTAAGATACTTAAAAAGTTAATCAATTGACTTCTTCCTCTTTGAGGGTTCTTATTGTAAGCCCTGAATTTTATAGCTGTCCTTAATATTTTGTGAGTTACAGTCAAAATCCTAGCCAGTACATTTTATACTGTCTTTGCCCACAACATAGTCTATTTAGCTTTCTAGCCACAGGCAGGCACACATATTCCATATGTCCTTGTATGTAATCAGATGAATCTGAAAGTAGAAAATGATGGTCCAAAAAAATCAAATATGAGCCTTATATTTGATCCTGGTGTTTGTGGTTCTAAAAGAAATAAGAAAATGCTTGTCAATGAGAGAAATTAGTCAGGATATTTTGGAGATAGTTTTTTCCTCAGTATTTTAAAATATTTTGTTTGTTCTGATTTTCAAGATGATTATAGATCTTGGGATATTCAGAAATGTGAACTGTGTAAACCAGAGCAAGCTTACCATCCCCCAGATGTGAAATTCGGAAACTCAACTACATTTCAGGATGACTATGTTCCCCGGGAGATAAAGCCTAGGCAAAGCTTTAAGCCCTGCTCGGTGGTCAAGTGTTCTGTAGGCCCTTTTAATGGTGATACAAGTCATCGTCGAGATTATGTACCTCATCAGCTAGAAGTCAAGTTTGCAAGGCCAAAAGAAGTCTATAAGCCTACTGACCAGCCTTTTGAGGATCTCACCACTCACCGGAATGACTTTCAGGGTCTTACTGGTGAAACTGCAAAAATCTGCAGACCTCCCTATACCAGAGTGACCCAAAACATTCAGTTTAAAGGAAGCACTGAATTCCGTGACAGTTTCCAACCATGGGAAATCCCACCACCCAAAGTCAAGAAAGTGGCAGAGTATGTACCTCCTTCAGGAAGCATGCAGTTAAACAGCACCAGCCACCTCGACTATGTTCCCTAACAGGCCAGTCGCGTAGTTGCCATTAGACCAGTTTCTCACAGAAGGCAAAGCAATTTTCCTTTCCAAGGAAAAAGCACCACGAAGGAAGATTTTCCAGCATGGGAAACTTGTCGTCAAGGACTTATTAAGCAGCAGCAACAAATTCCCAACCCATCTGGAAAATTTGAGGGTTTGAGCACTTTCAGATCTCACTTTGTGCCACATGAATTGATTCCAACAGAGAGCTGCAAACCTTTAAATGAAGCTCTTAAGAGTTCAGTTCCACTTGATGACGTGACCATGTATTCTATACAGTTCACACCAAAGAAACAGGAAATCTGCCCGGCTAGCTATCCTTCTCCTCCTGGTTATATATTTGAAAATACAAATTCCCAAGGACATAAATTCTTTCGCAAGATTATTCCTGCAGTGAAGGCCTTTTAGTAATCAATATTTAAAAGAAAGCTAATGAGATTTTTATTTTCAAAGAGAAACCCCAACTTTTATAGTAAAAATATATTATGAGAGCTATACAATTTCATTTTTAGCTTTTTGAACAAGTTGGAACATAAAGATCAGAATTGATAAATCCTTTTTTTTTTTTTTGAACCAAGATCGTCCTGTTTAGCACAGGCTACCCTGGAACTTGCAGTCCTCGTGTGTCAGTCTTCTGATCCAAGATTGTTCTTTAACAGGCATTTCTGAAGGCTAAATGATGGGTACACTCATTACACATGCTGTCTCTTAGTTTGTCCTCAGTCTGGTGTCACCTCATTTTACACTTATGCAATTATACAGCTCCTCTCATTGTCATTTACTAAGTACATTGGGGCTGTCTAGAAAAAAATTGAAGATGAGCTATAAATTACACTTTAAAAAAAATCCAGGTTTTACTCATTCATTCATTCATTCATTCATTCATCTTCAGTACATCTACAGAGCATAGGACAAGTCAAGTTTTGGTTGGTGATGTCAGAGACTACTGCTCTGTTCCTTGCCCTGTTCAAAATAGCAAGAGACATTGTGGCTTGAAGAGGAAATGTCCTATAGGATGGGAATCAGAGGACCAGAGTACTGATATCTTCGGTTTATATTTGAGCCACTGTAAGCAATCTCTTGCATACACATGTCTGTGGTTCATCTGTTAAACAATATTGATTCTGCCTACCTCACAAAGGTTTGTTGGGAGTATCAAATTGTATAATACATTTAAATGCATAAAGTACAAATGTAAGGGGCTATTAAACCCTCAGATAACTTTTTGTACTTTTTTTATTTTCAAATAAGGATAGTTACAAACTTAATACTCATTACTTGGTCTCCATACAGCAAGGACTGTAAAATAACCTAATTTGCTTTGACATTAAGAGTAATATGTGTTTGTAAGAGGCATCTGCCCACTATAGCTTCATAAACACCCTATAAGTTATAGCAGAAAATAGAGAACCTAGGTTAAATACTTGGATATAAATGGCTGTATTTTCAAAAGGAAAAATATTTGCTGAAAAAGTTGTAAGGAAGACTTCCAGTTCTGACAAAATCTTCAGGATAAACCTAGGTATCTGTTCATTCAGTGGTCACATCCAGAAACATTGTTCCTTTATGAGGGCTATAACTACCTTGTTCATAACTGAAAGTATAAAGTGCAAAGAAGAATGGGGAAGAGATACCAGTAAAGGACCTGGAAATAGCATACTATACTTACAAATGTTGAATGCTTCAAGTGAGTGTTTTAATAAATGATCATGTATGGAAAACAAGATTGACTTCAATTTAAAATGAACTGTAATGTTTCAAAGTTTGAATATATTACTAAGAGTGAATTAAAAACATGTAATAATGTTAATTAATTTTAATTAATTTTAATTAATTGAAAGCGATTCTCCATATTTGCATAATCATGTTTTATGTATAATTTGATTAATAAAAATGTATTGATTTTCATGAAGTCACTTCTGTATCATTTTATTTGAGATATAACTTCTAAGTAAATTCATATGTAGATATACCTATACATGATTAGATAAAAACTATTTTTAAAATAGAAAATACCATTATAATAATCAAAATTAAGAATTTGGTCATACTTCACCATTCTCACCATTTTGGCCATGTTACAATGTTTAATATTCAAATATCCCATAATCTGATGGGATTGTCTCCTCTCTGAACAATGGTCACCCTTAAGACATCTACTGGCATTTTTTGAAACAGTTTTCCTTAAACTAAGAACACATGACATACTGTCTTGTCTCACTGTAACCTAATATAATAGATATGAGAATAGGATTTGGAACAGAACATAGCATAAGACATTCAACTGGGAGTTCAGAATCATCTTTCTTAAGGAATGTTGGCTGAGCTGAATACTGAAAGATAAATAGGAAAAAATAAGGGTGAAGAAAAGTGGGGAAGAACCAAAAACAACTTGGAGAGGAAAAGGTTTATTTTATCTGACAGCTTATAGTCCATCATGAAAGGAATTCAGAGAAGAAACTCAAGATGTGAACTTGGAAACAGAAATTGAAGCAGAAGCCACAAGGGGACCATAACTTATGTGCTCCCATTGGCTTACTCAACATGCTCTCTTATGCAACCTGGAACCATAGCCTTAGGGGAGACACTTCCCATTAGTATACTAGACCCTCCCACATCAATCATTAATCAAGACTGCTCACAGATAAATGCTTATGGGCCAATCTGATGGAGGCATTTCCTCCACTAAGATTCCCTCTTCCTCTGACTTTTGTTTATATTAAGCTGATAAAAAAAGTTTGGGTTAAACTGATTTAAAAAAAAAAACTAACGACACAATTTTTGTCTAATTGTCCTCCCTCCCTCCCTTCCTTCCTTCCTTCCTTCCTTCCTTCCTTCCTTCCTTCCTTTCTTTTCCTTTTCTTTTTTTAAAAATTGTTTTGATTTTTGTTGTTTTCTTGCTTTCTTTTGAGATAGGAAACAGGGAAGGGAGAACATAAACATAGAGTTGAGTGATGATTAATGAAGTGGTGAGGGTCAGGGTGAAGTTGAGGACAGAGGAAAAATAGATAAAAATATGCCATATAAAATTTAAAAAATTCTAAACAGTAAAATTGAGCCCTTGGCAATTTGATAAATACATACATTACCATTAAATGATAACTTGTTCTTTCTTGTTTATTACAAAGATGTCATTAATATCACAATATAAAATATAGTGCAACTTTAAAAGTACCATGGTTTTTAAATTTTTACAAGTCTCTTTAAAATACTCAGCATATCTTTAAAAATCCAAAGTTAACTATGGGCTCCTATAAAATAGAAGTTACAAACTTTTTATTCCAAGAGGAAAGACCCAGGGCACAGTTACAATGAAATCAAAGCAAATCCAGCATCCATCAGTATAAAGAGCTGAGTGCCCAATGTCTTGGATTTACACATGATCTTCTGGGCTCCAATGTTGTCTGACTTTGTCTGCACCATACCCAGCTTGTCTCATTGAATCAGGCCAGCTCCAGCCCTTCCCTGCTGTTATCCTTGATTATAACTTGGGTTCTTATAACTCCAATATGCTGGGGTCTTCTATACTTTTGCACCTTCACCAAAGGCTTCCTGGACTCTACACAAGGACTCCAAGCTTGATGCTAAGCCTTAGTCTTTCTCTTGAACTCTTTTTAATTCTGGAGCTTCCACTGTTCCAGAGGCTGCACTTTGGCCATTGGTCTCTCCTGGGCTCCCATAGGACTAAGCTTCAGGTGTTTTCTATTATCTCTGTCTTGCAGCTTCTATGTGGTCAAACCCAGCACCACATGGGAACAGCAACAACAAATTACAAAAAGCTATGATTGGCGCCCAATTTGGGGCTGTTTGAAGAAAAAAGAAAGATTAAAAGACATGTGGCCACCATTGTAGCTAGCAGAATGGAAAGCTTTATTTCAAGTACAACAGAGCAAAAAGTAGGAAAAGAAAGGGTGTATACTTTGAAAAAGCTGTCAAAGTGTTGGCTGAAGCTGTTGTTGGGACACCCCCCTACATGGTTTTTAGCAGCATTTTCCCTTCCATTTCCTCATTTTTGACTGTTTTGTTTATGAAAGCTAATAAACTGGAAAAAATGCAAGTGAAATTAGAGAACACACTTGCTGAGAAACTGAAAAAAATACAGGTGGAAATAGAGAAGCTTGGGAATAAAAAAGAACAACAAATAGATGCATGCCCAGTGACTGAAACAGAGGGAGGGGGTTTTCCTCAGGTAGAAAGAGAGGAAGGAACTGTGTCAAAGGGCAGTCAAGTCAAAAAAAATGAACAAGCAGAAGGATGGTCAGATGTGACAGCTTTTTTTTTCTTCTTTAGGAAACAGGGTTAACCCTAAACAGCACTTTAGGAAGACCTGCACTCCTTGGTCAAAAATCACCAGCAGCATTTATAGTACTTATACAGCAAATGTCTGCTAATGGGGATAATCCACAAGGTTATTACAGAATAGGATGGCATCCTATAGAAATGAAGGGCATAAAGCATTTTAAGGAGGCAGTGATGTCTTATGAAATGCATTCACTCTATGTGAAACAAATTCAGAATTATTCCCCCAAACTGGAGTGAATTGGTAACAACTGTACTAGAGGCTTGTCCTCAATTACAATGGTTGTCATGGTAGAGAGAAGAAGCCAGGAATTTGTAATACTGCAATAGAATAAGAGGAATTAATATAGTGAGGGATCATTTGATACAAGGCGATCATTATGCTGAAATAAAAGAACAGGTACAATTTGAAGATGTGATCATAGGAAAGTGTCATTTAGCAGCTTAAAGAGCTTGAGAAAAAGTTGGGGGGCCAGGAGAGAAATCCACATCATTTACAAAAATTACACAAGGCTCTGGAGAAGCTTTAGATTTTTTTTTTTTAAAACAAAGATTCATTTCAGCAGTAAATAAGACCATATTAGACCCTAACAAAAGACAGGTGCTGATAGAGACCCTAGTGTTCGAAAACGTGAATGCACAATGTAAAAACAGCATAAAATCACTGAAGGAATGGGCAGCACCCATAGATGAATTGATAAAGAGTATGAATGATATTGATTCTACCATATAACATTCTAATATAAGACGTCAAGGAAAAGGAAAAGTCTCAGATATCAAAATGCCTGATGTTTTAATTGTGGGAAATATGGACATTTGAAACAAAATTGTGAATAGGGTATATCTAAAGGCAATGGTTTTTCTAAATATAAATCATAAAGAAGGCTCAGGCTTCCAATAATGTGCAAATGATGTTCCAAGATTTGCCATTGGTTGGACCCATGGATGTAGATCCAAGAGAAATGTCCAAGGCAATTTCTTGCTGTCCAGAATGATATGGGGGGCCTGCCTTGAAACCCTGCAACAAAATGTATGAACCATTTTCCCCTTGTAAGCCAGGAAATAACAAGCAAGCAGAAAACCTCAACTAAGTATTGCAGACCTAATGCATGCAACTACAGGCACTGATGATCTAGACTTGGTCTTAGATAAACATCTTACACTATACCCAAAAGTTCAGTGTTATAAAACATCTAATGGAGTTTATGGTTCTTTGCCCTCAGGGGTTGTAGGAATGAATGATTTTGAGAAGAAGCAGATTGACTTCCCAAGGATTTATTGTGCATCCAGGAATTATAAATGAAGATTTCAAAGGAGAAATTAAGATAATGGCTTATGTAAAATATATGAAACTTAACACAGGTGATAGGATTGCTTAGCTGCTACTGTTTCCCTTTATCAAAGGCAAAGTTGCTTCAACAGAAAGATCAGGGTGGTTTATAAATACTGGAAAAATATGTGTTCTGGTAAACACATTGTTAATAATTAGAGGCCAAAATTAACATTACGAATGAATGACATTGAAACAGAAGGTTTTCTGGATACAGAATCTGATTCAGAAACTATCATTCACAAAAGTCTTGGAATTCAGAATGGCCACTTCAAATGGTTTATACCCAGTTTCTAGGAATTGGGAAGTTGTCTCAGATAAAACAAAATGTGTGATGACTTAAATGTATGGGACCAAAAGGTCAAATAGGACTATTAAGGCCTTATGTGCTGACATAGTCATCAATTTATGGGGATAAAATTTATTACAGCAATGGGGAACTCAGATTAATGTTTTTTCAATACTAGACAATCCCTAAAATAAGGGATGAAATGGAAGGTGCTTCAGGGAAAGATATTGAAAAATGCCATTCAAAACAACCACAGACTGCAGATTGTCCAAAACCAAGACACAGCAGGGATTGAGTGAGTTTCCATACTTATAAGGGTGGGGCCACTACTGAAATTATACCAACATCCTAAACCTTAAAATGTTTGACATACAAAGCTGTGTGAGTAGAGCAAATTCCCTTAACTAAAGAAAAAATACAGGAACTTGAACAGTTGGTACAAGAGCATCTGGAGGTTCAACATATAGAAGAGTCTATCAGCCCATGAAATTCTCCTGTATTTATTATAAAAAAGAAATCAATTAAATAGAGAATATTAACAGATGTGTGAGCATTGAGTAGAATTATTCAACCAATGGGTCTGATATAGCCTGGAATTCCTTTACCTTCTTTATTACCTAAGACATAGCCTACGGTACTAATTGTTTTAAAAGATTTATCTTTTTTACTACCCCTTTGCAAGTGCATGATAAGGAAAATTTTGCCTTTCACAGTGCCTACATATTATAATGCTATAATGCTTGATCTGTAAAAGGTATTGATGGAAAGTTCTTCCAGAAGGAATGTTAAATAGTCCATCTTTATGTCAATATTTTGTGCAATAACCACTAGAAATAATTCATAAGCAATTTTCCCAACCCACTATTCACCATTATATGGATGATACTTTGTTTACTGATTTCAGATGCTGATACTTTAGAGAAAATGTTTGGTGAAACAAAAAGAATTTTGCCCTGCTGGACTTTGCAGCTTACTTTTGAGAAATACAGAGAGGAGATTCTATCCACTATCTGGGTTATAAAATATGTCAACAAAAATCCAACCACAGAAGGTAAAGATCAAAAGAGATCAGTTGTGAGATCTTAATGATTTTCAAAAATTAATGGGAGATAGCAATTGGATACAGCCCGTTATTGGATTAACTACTCAAGAGTTAAGTAATTTGTTTCAAATATTACAAAGAGTTTCAGACTTAGACAGTTCAAGACAACTAATTAATAATGCAGAGAAAGAATTAACTTTACTAGAAAAGTGACTGCAAGACTCATATGTGGATCACAGAGATCCCAAACTGGACTTTATTTTGGGTATTTTGCCTTTGACTCATTCTCCTCTGGGCTCATTATACAAAGGGAAGAGAGTATTTTAGAATGGATCTCCTTAGCACACAAATGAAGTAAAACATCAAACACTTATATAGAAAAGATTTCTTATTTAATTATAAAAGGAAAAATAGGACTATGTTAATTTTCAAGGATAGACTGAGAAGAAATTGTAGTACCTTATACTAGTACCGAGATTATTTCTTTATGGTAATCAGTGAAGATTAGAAAAGAGCTTGTAGCAATTATTGGGGAGAAATTAATAGAAAATATCTTCTTCAGTTTATAAAAAATAGCTAATTGGATTCTCCCATGCATTATAAAAGGAATGCCAATTCCTGAAGCACCTTCATTTTATACTCAAATGAAGAAATTGACCAATTATCAATGGGAAATGTGTTAGAAGCTTCAAAATTTCATGAAAAAAATGCCACATTAACCAGAAAGGTTTAAAGAAAACCTTTCTATCACCTGGCAACAAGCCAAGGAAATTATAAGAAAATGTCCTACTTGTTCTTTCTATAGCCACACTCTACTACATGCTGTAACTATCCCTAAGAGTACCAAAGGAAATGAAACCTGGCAGATGGATGTGTTTCATTTTGCAGAATTTGGAAAATTAAACTTTGTACACCATACCCTTGAGACATATTCAGGGTTTCAATGGGCAATTGCTTTCAGTTATGAAAAGGCTGACCCTATAGTTACACATTTACTGGAAGTAATGGCTATTATGTGGATACCTGCACAAATTAAGATTGACAATGATCCTACATATGTCCTCAGTAAGATGAAGCAGTTCTTTGCATATTATAATATTAAGCACATTACAGGTATACCACACAATCCTACAAGACAAGCAGTTGTAGAAAGATCTAATTATACCTTAAAAGAACTTATTATAAAATAAAAAGAAAGAGTTGTATGCTGAGGCAGGAAAGAAGGAGTCACCACTATAGACAGCTCCTCAGAACAGCAGCAGGCTGAGGCAGGAAAGCAGTCAGAACCACGGACAGCTCCGGAGGCCCGCTCCAGCTGAAGAGGGAAAGATGAGCCACAGTAGACAGACAGCTCCTGTGATGGCTGCAGACTGAGGAGATGTGGTGTTGCCTTTTTGACAGGAGCTGCCATTTTTTTCTTTTTGCAGTATTTTACCACCATCATAGGCTGGGGCAGGAAGGAGGGGCCAGTCTCCACTTTGACACTTTGGGCACTCCTTTGGGGACTCAGATTTGTTTACATATCCACAGGAAACAAAAAGTTGTGGATATCATTAAAACTATTCAAGCTCAGAGTTGAGCAAGGGAGGTCTTTTGAAAGCCTTGGACAATGGAAACCAGTCTTCTGAAAACCAGAAAGTAAGATAGCCTAACCAATCACTGCCTTCCCCTGCTAGGCAGAAAAGCTTGGATAAGAAACCTTCAGCACCTAACCAATAACAGACCTATAAGCAGAACTCTGGTCTTATGCAATACAGTCCATTCTCAATGCAGAGTAACAACAGACCTATGACTTGGTCTTTAAGACAGACTATGATGAATACCACATCCTGCAAGCCCAAATCAGGACTACAAGCCAAAGGTTCACAGAGCTGGGGATGGAAATTAAGAGACTTCAGTGAGGAACTCAAGAACACAAGATGCTAGAATATAAGACAGTCTGGGAGTATAAAAGGTTCAAGAAACAGTATTAAAATTATAGGAAAGAGAAGCATTGCACTTATGTTGTTATCTCAGTTGTGGATATGTTCCTGAGAGATCAACAGAAAGATTGTATTAGACACCTGAAAACCATAATAAGTACAGTGGAAAGAATTGAGAAGCAACATCAAAACTGCATAATTACTAGCTAAAACAAATGGGGGAAAATGTAGTATGAAACATTTTAGGGACCTGCCTCTTTAAATGACCCTTTGCTCTCCAGTGACAGTTGGCTCTTGGACTTCTGGTAACAGGAGAGGATGTAAAAGCCAAGAGAGGTTAAGAGTTAAGACTGGAAAGAGTAAGGAATTGCAGAGAATAGTAGTAGGGGAGAGAGTAGTAGGACTGGGGAGTAGGCAGAAGTGGTGCCCAAGAGGCAGAAGAGTAGGGTCAGAGAAGACAGTTGATGTAGGAAGAAAGAATACTGAGTAGGGCTGGAGAAGAGAAGAGAAGAGAAGAGAAGAGAAGAGAAGAGAAGAGAAGAGAAGAGAAGAGAAGAGAAGAGAAGA
>LR749530.1:1138512-1205743 GCA_902729485.2 Mus minutoides
CACACACACACACACACACACACACACACACACACACACACACATACACACACACACACACCTGGAGGCAAAAGGAACTTTCTCAGGAGTCAAGTGTTTTTCTTCCACTATGGGCTCTGGACTGACTTCAGATCATCAGGCTTGCTGGGCAAGAACTCTCCCCTGCTGAGCCACCTGGCCAGCCTGCTCTCATTTCTACAGTGTCTCTGGGAATCCTGTAGTGGAGGGAAGACAGACCACAGGCTCAGAAAGCAGAAACAGATTCCTTTGTTTTGGTTTGGTTTGGTTTGGTTTGGTTTGTTTTTGGTTTTTCGAGACAGGGTTTCTCTGTATAGCCCTGGCTGTCCTGGAACTCCTTCTGTAGACTAGGCTGGCCTTGAACTCAGAAATCCACCTGACTCTGCCTCCGGAGTACTGGGATTAAAAGCATGTGCCACCACGCCTGGCTCAGAAAGAGATTTCTATAAGAGCATGACA
Source organism: Mus minutoides (assembly GCA_902729485.2). NCBI lineage: Eukaryota > Metazoa > Chordata > Mammalia > Rodentia > Muridae > Mus > Mus minutoides. The sequence continues at coordinate 1,138,990 of LR749530.1, forward strand.
TTCATGAGCTTTGGGTGCTGACACATTCATGGACATATATGGTTGTTAAACATACACAACCCATAAAAGCTCCTGGTGGCTAAAGGTAGACACTTTGAGCAACAAAATAAAGTGGGACTGTCCCCATGATTTTTATTGAAGTGGAATATGTTCAGTGCATAATTTATCTTTATAATTTCAAGTGTGTAGTTCATTGATAATATTTAATGGTGTGCAATATCACTACTGACCATCATTTTTTCTTTTGATTTTTAAAATTACATTCAAAGAAGCAGGGAACAGCCAAAAGGCAACATCTATTTCCTCTGCTTACACATACACATTACTCCATAATGTGATCCTCTAAACATGAGGTAAACAAGGGCAACAATAGACATGCTAAAATTTGCAGGGGAATGATCATGAACTCTCAACTCTACACCAAGAACTACAGGCAACTAAAGAATGAAGAAAGCAAGAGAAATAGTATTACCTAAGGGATAATACACCCATTAGCTATCTGATACCAAATGGTCATCCCCGGAAGCATACACTGAAGTAACAGTATACAGGTGGAACAGGTTATACTAGAGATCTATATAGATGCATGTTACAACAATACAAAAGGAGAAGTAACAGCATACAGGCTGAACAGGTTATATTAGAGATCTATATACACACATGTTACTACAATGCAAAAAGAGGCTATGAATTTGAAAGAGAGCAAGGAGTGGTAGATGGCATAGTTTTAAGGAAGGAAAGGGAAAGGGAAATGATGTAATTATATTATTTCAAAAAACAAAATATGTAATTTAATAAAACAGAGAACTTGGCCACACCCTGGAGCAAGGCCTACTGGATTAGCCATACTAGCTGTCTTTGCTACATGAGAGGAGGGCAGTGGCTAGCGTTTGTTGCTGCTCGCAGCGAAGAAAAGCTGTTGGAATCAGTTCTCTTTTTCAGAACATTTTCATGCCGGACTTGTATGGTAAAATTTTCTGTTAGGGACCTCTCTTAATTAGGTTTATTTTTTTTCCTATAAGCCATGAGCCAAAGCAACTTGGGGAGGAAAGAGACGAAAAGTCAGAGCAAGAATTACACATGCAAGTGTAAGGCATGAAGGAATTATCACATTGGAAGATTAAAATACCTATGATTATAATGGGGTCTATAATGGATTAAGTCGGAGCATGCAAGAACAGGTATACAATTAAGCATAGAGAAATTTTCTAAGAGAGAACCACAAAGAAACTTTACATGAGGGACACAGTAAAGGAACTGCTAATGTGACTCCTCCATTATATGGTTAGTGGAAAGATTTTTATCCGAGGTAAAAGAGAGAAAATATCCAGAGAAGAGGGAGAAAGAAGTGCATTGAATATGGCCATCAGACTAGACAGGAACAGGGCTACCTGCCAGAGAGGGGAGAATAGCAGGAGAGCAAGAGGATAGCAAGAGATGATAGAGATAGATAGATAAATAGATAGATAGATGATAGATGATAGATAGATAGATAGATAGATAGATAGATAGATAGATGATAGATGATAGATAGATAGATAGATAGATAGATAGATAGATAGATAGATAGATAGAGTGTAATGGGTATAGCAGGAATAGGGGTGGGAAAGAGATAAAGGGAGAGCTAGGATCTTAGGTGAGAAGGGCCAGGGTCTCTCAGCTTGATAACCTCTCTTCAGAATTATAAAACTGGGAACAAAGAAAAATATTTTAAAAAAAACTTTAAAGAAAAAATAAAAATACTTTAAAATACTTTAAAGCTGTGGTGGTGTAATCTGTTAGGGTATGCTGAAGTATCATAAGTCAAGGTTAGCTTGGTCTACAGCTTGGGGCTGAAGAGGTGACTTGGTGGTTAAGAGCCCTTCTTGCTCTTGTGTAAGAACTGGGTTTGGCCTCCAGCACATATATGGCTGCTCAGAATCACCTTTAATTCCAGAACCAGGGACTCCAATGCCCTCTTCTAGCCTCCACAGGCACAGCCACACATGTGGTGCAAATACATACATGCAAGAAAACACAAGCAAATACATACATACAAGCAAACATTGTCACACAGAAAAATGTCTTATAAAATAAATCCTCCCAAACACCAAATGCATAATTTTTAAGCTTTGAAAAAAATTAAAGATAAAAATACTGAAAGAAAAAAAATCTTACCTATAGAGGGGTAAAGATAAGAATTAAATTTAACATTCTTCAGAAACCATGCAGGCAAGAAGCAAAATTTTATGCAAGAAGAAATAGACAATCTGAATAAGCCAATCTATTTAAAAAGTAGAGAAAAAAAATGAACATCTTCAAAAGCAAAGAACAGTAGGCACAGGTCAATTCCACTAAAAACTAAAGGAGGAAATTATTCCAATTCTATACAATCTTTCTCAAAGGCTGGGATTCTTTCAAACACTTTTGGTAATATGCCTCTACTCACTTGAAGAAGCTAGCATCTTCCTAAGACCAAAACCAGACAAATATTACAGGAAAACCACACATCAGGACTTTTCATGAATACAAACACAAAAATCCTCAACAAAATATTAGAAACAGAATCCAACAATTTATATGATAATTAAACACTACGAATAAGTAGAATTTATTCCAGCTTACAAGACTGGTTTAACATTTAAATTTTTATCAATTTATAACAGAACTCATGTGTGTGAAATTTTCAAAATAAATTGAATTGAAAAATTATATCACTTCAGCTATTCATATATGAAATGTTACTAATGTGAAATATTTTAATTACATTGTTATTGAGATTAGATATCTGAATTAACTTTTAGCTTTTTAAATTATAAGCAGCTATAGTGCTGCTGAATAAGATTGCAAATTTTGGGAGCTGTAGAGATGATGGCTCTCTGGTTAAGATTAATTCTTTTTTCCCCCAAAGGGCCCAAGTTTGATTCCAAAGGCCTGTGTCTGGTGCCCTGTAATAAATAGCCTATAACTCCAGCTTCAAAGAGTTATGATAACTTTGGCCTCCAAATGTACTCATATGAACACACACACACACACACACACACACACACACACACACATTTAAAAGCAATAAAAAGATTCTTTAGTTTATTTTTACTATACCTTCATATTAGTATGTTTTAAAGTAAGGAGTAACTTTTTAGTTATATGATTTCTGTGAGAAAGTAATAACTCTCTCTTTTCTGTCAATTTTATTTAATACATAAAAATAGATTTAAGTAAAATATAGTTTGTTTCTTTGGCAAAAAAAAAAATCTATGACATAAACAGCCAAAACAATCACCTGATAAGACCAACTTATCCTGAGATAAAATTCAACATTTATTATGATAAAGACTCTCAGTAGTAGAGAAAAACATTCTTCAGCTGCATAGACTATCCACAAGAACCTTTTAGCTAATATCATGCCTAATGATGAAAACTTGCAACATTCCCACTAGATTAGGATCAAAGACTAGGCTAACAAAGTAAGGCAAGAAAAGCAGCCAGAAGCACACGGGAAAGAAAGGAACCAAACACTGTTCATTCGTGACACAAAATTTATGTAAAACAATTTCCCCAAACTTTCTAGAACAATACTTTCTAGAACGAATAAGTAATGATAATGTTGCCCATTCAGTTAACATATAAAAGTCAACTACTGACCTGTGAATGTAGCTTTACAGGAGAGTGCTTGCCTGGCTCTGACTTCAATCTCCAGAACGTCTGGAGGGAAACGTTTATTTCCTAAATGCCATCAGGAAGCAGGTGCAATTTGAATTTTGAAAACAACTCTATTTACATTATAATCATTCAAGATTGAGTGATCTAAGTTGAAAAATATGTGTTCAAGATCTATGGAAGAAAGCCTACAGATTCCTGATAAAAGAACATCTAAATAGAGATGCTCTCCATTAACTAATAGGAGGACCCATTATTATCAAGATGACAATTTTCAACTTAATCTGTAGCTTCCAAATAATCTCCATCAAAATCTTAGCAAGTTACTTAATGGATTGTAGAAGATGGTAAGTTTGTGTGCTCACAGATAAGCATTAGGGAAACCAAGAGTTTTGATGCGGGGTTGTCTCTAGGAAAGGATGTGGTTAATAGCTTGGTGACCTCTATGCCATCTGTATGACCAGGCCACACCTGGCTCCCTAAGACTCTTATGTTTATCTCAGTCAATCTGTAGTGTATCTTCCAAAGATCCTTATCTTGAGAATTATTTTCTCCATTAATCTATAGAGGCCATCTTTGTGAGAGATGTCTTGGGTACTTTTCAAATGGGAGCAGATGTGGCTTATAGCCTGGTGACCTTTCCACTGTCTGTACAACTGAGACCACACCAGATTCTTCCTCAGACCTTTAACATGTCATATGCAGTCAATCTATAGAACCCATCTTTATGAAAGAATTCACATGCATTTTACAAAGAGTATCAATAATCATGTTTTGAGCGTTGTTGTACACTTTTTTGAATTAATTATCACCCAGAAACCTTTTTCTTTTCTTTTTTTTCCAAAAATTTTTTATTAGATATTTTCTTTACTTACATTTCAAATGCTATCCTAAAAGTTCCCTCTACCCTCCCCCACCCTGCTCCCCTACCCACCCACTCCCACTTCTTGGCCTTGGCGTTCCCCTGTATTGGGGCATATAAAGTTTGCAATACAAAGGGGCCTCTCTTCCCAATGACTGCTACATATGCAGCTAGAGACATGAGCTCTGGGGGTTCTGGTTAGTTCATATTGTTCAGAAACCCTTTTCTAAATTGTACTGTGCTTAAATATGCCTGAAATAAATGATCTGGTGTTAGACTCTTGAACCAACATCTGCTACTCATAGATGAGCTGGACCTCTGTCTTGCCTCACATGGATAAGATCAATATTGCTGACCGTGGTGTTTACCGAGAACATCTCCTGCAATGGATACTGAAAAAAATGATTTGAACATTACTATGGAGAGGTCAGAGACCCTTATTGGTTAAAACAACATTAAGGGAGAAGAACAAAATCAGTGGACTGACACTGACCAACCGCAAGAGTTATCAAAACGATAACAAACAATGTGGCTCTGATAGAAGAACAGACAATAGATCTATGAGACAGAATACAGGACGTAGACACAGACCCACATGGAAACATCCAGTGATCTTCTCAAAATGATCAGAACTAGTTAGTACTGGGTATAGAATGCCTGGACATACACATGCAAGAAACGAAGACACACACACACACACACACACACACACACACACACACACAGAGAAGAGCCATCCTTCACAAAATTAAAGTGGGAAAATAGAGTTAAAAGAAGAGAGATTTTTAGTATAATAAAATGGACACATGTTCTACATTTGCCAAGATCCAGAAAATGTGCAGTGCCAAAAACAAACACTAATAGAAACTACAGAATTTCAGTTATGGTGCAACTGTATAGATTCACGGGTTATAGAAAATACAGAAATGTCGAGGGGATATTGCTAAGAAGGGAAGTTCTGTTTTGAGACAAGGCATGTACTAAAATCTGTGCTTTCTGCTCTCTGTGGATATTACATCTACGTCTGTGCCTGAGGGTTATCTATCCCAGGCGTCTATTTAATTTTGCTATTGTCAAAATAGTTTTAAAAGTATGATTCACAAACACATTAAGAATTAAGATGTGGAATCAGAGTGAGTTTCTGTGATTGCTTCTTCTGTAACACACTAAGGACAATCTGGGATATCAACTCAACTAAGGGAGCTATGAGGCTAACACGAGGACAGGTGAGAAGACAGCTCCAATGTTTAGCAAAAGCACAACACAGAGAAGCCACCAAGGATTCTATTTGATACTAAAGGTGAATTTATTTTTGAATTAAGGATCATCAAAGGGAAACATTATCTCTCATGTTATAAAAAACAGTAGTAAAATACAGTACACAGGAATGCCATTTGAATGTTAACAAAATGAGAGTATGATAACAACTGAAAATAGGTTATTTTTTAATGTTAAATACAAAGGTGAAGCAGTTTAATAAGAAATTTTGTTAGTATGAAAAATATATGTCCCATGTCTTTATTATATACTGTACAAAATAAAATATTGCACCTTGGAGTCATATAATAAATATATACAGGGAGTATTTTACAAATGATCTTTCTTTTAATTTAATAAGTTCAACAATCGTATGTGATTGCTGACTAGCGACTCAAGGGCTGGTGTGCTCTTTCCTTTCCCTGTCTGCTGCAGACCACCAAACCCTCCACCTACAGTAGTGTTCATCCCAGTGTTGGTGAGGCTGACGTTGGAATGTGAGAGAGACCTGTGCTCAGAAGATGGCAGAGAGGCTCAGCAAGCCTCTCCACAAACAAATCCAAAGCCACAACGTGCCATTCACATGCTGATCAGGAGGTAGGTCCAACACAACCTGCCTCAGGAAAGGTTGTGTGCCAGGAGGCCGTGGGCAGTATGTCTGCAAGCAGCTGGGACACCAAGTAAAGAAACGGGACCACTTATTTGGGGTTGTGCAGCATCTAAAGCTACAGATGGTAAAATATCATGGAAGGGTCCCCATAGCCAAATTAGTTGTAGGAGGTGGCCTTGGATGCTAGCCTGACCCTTCCCAAGGAGCAAAAGTTTACTCCAATGTCACGAACAGCAGCCTTGGTTGGAGAGACCCAACCCTAAACGGTAGCCCTTAACCTTAAAGGCAGCCCTGGTCTTAGCCCTAATGTACCTTCCTTTCTCACCTAACCAAATCCTAGTGCTAGTCCAAGATGAATTCAACCCTTCTTCCCCAAAGCACAACCCAAATCCCAGCTCTAGTTCCTAACCCAAAAATTGTTATTTCCACCATAATTCCAATGGACTGCATTTATTGACGAAAAATCGGCTCAAATTAAAATAATCATTTACCATAAACAATTCTTTCAACTATTACATTTTCTTATTTAGATTATTCTCTTATATACTTTCCAAAATAAAAATCTCCAGGAATATTACTGTATGCATAAATTACATCTAGTAAGGCTTTGATCTCTGATTGTGTGCAATAGTGCTTAGATAAAGTTTCATTCACAGCTCTTAAAAGAAAGCTTTGAATATACTTCAACATCAGTAGAGAAGGTTAGCTTTTCCTCTTCTTTGATTTCCAAGATGCCTTATTTGGCCACAGATAGGTCTCTGTAGTTATGAAAGTGGCAGCTGTATCTACTGTGTTTTCTTCTATAGATGCTTTAAGAGTGAAGACAATATGTCATCTATGGAGAATCCTTGGCTTGGTTGCTGTTATAAGCTGTCCAGGGAGGTTGTCTCCTCTTCACATAATAAACATAAGGATCTATAGATATGCCATTAGTGCCAACATCTGAAAGGCTACTGGCCAAAGCCTTTAAAACATAAATACCGCATAAATGTGTTAAATCCCTACAACTTGAGTGAAGTCCTCAGTTGCAGACTTTAGGATGGATGTTCTTCGATGGTCTACAAAGCACAGCAGGTGATGATGTGTTAGTGATGAGGTCCCGAGAGCAAAGCATTGCTGTTGATGAATTTATGTTAGTCCTAGACTACATCCTTTATAGGATCTGGAATGAAAAAACAACCGCTGGAAAAGTTAACCTTATAAAACTGTATCGGGCACTGTTTCTGCATTAACCTCCTCTTGATCATAGTGTCTAGAGACTTTAAGAGCGCATGGTTTTGAACCAGGGATACAGGGAAAAGAGCCTAAAGAGGCTTTAGCTTTAGCTTCTCACCACAGCAGCATCACAACCTTGCCAAAGCTTTACCCTTCTTGACATGACTGGCAGCACCTTTGTCTGTAGAGGGCCAGAGAGCACAGGTTAAGGTGCTTTACGAACATACAGTAGTGAGTTGTGTCTGTGCAGTTTCCTGAAAGAACAAAGAGAGAAAAGAATCCATAGCTTGGGTTCATTAGAGCATGAGCAAGAAAAGAGGCATGCCTGGGTCTACTGCTCTGCACTAACGTTAGGTACACAGTGGGCTTACTTCTCCACTGGCTTCCTGCGATAACTACCCTGAGCACTCCTGTGGTCACAGGTCCTCTCACCCATGCTACTTCTCTCAGTGCTGAGGGCAGAAGTTACTTTTTGTAGTGTCATGGGCCCCTTGGAAAATTTATGAATGTCTCATACTTATACAAAAGTAACTCACAGTTACATTCACTATGTAATTTCAGATCATTTGTTCACCTATATGAGCCCCATATAAGCTCATATATATATATATATATATATATATATATATATATATATATATATATATATATATATATATATATATGATCTTAGTCTTAGCAGAGAAGACTGCAAAGGAAAACATGTGTGGAATGGCTGCTACTACTTCAAGAACCAATGCCGCAGCCCACAACCCCACCCCTGGACAAGGGACGCACATTAGTGTCCGGGTTTTGACCAGGCTTCTGGGGAGCTGGTGATACCTGAGAGGGGTACGTACTATCACAGGAAGGCCCGAGACAGTGTCTCCAGGAAGCTGGTTTCATCTGCACACAGTATCTGTCAGCCACGGGTTTGCAGCTCCCTGTGTGAATGCAGTCAACTTTGCGAGACTGGAAGCCCCTGCCACAGACTGCTGTACAGGGCTTCCAGGGACCCACACGCCAACATGCTTCACATGGCCCCAAAGTACAGTTCCATCTAAAGGCAGGTCTGAAATGAAAAAAGAGATATGTATGTATGTATGTATGTATGTATGTATGTATATAAAATGGGAGAAGATGCCACTGTTTGCTGGCATTGACCAAGCCCTTTCTCCTTCTCTGAATTAAATGTACTAAAGGCTTCCTCAGAAAACTGATTTGTACTGTTTGTGGCTGGCTAAGCAGAGTAGTGGGGCAATCTGACCATAATAAAGATTATTAGATACTTCAGAATACAGACTGTTCCCCAGATGCAATGATCCTATAGTCAGTCCACCCACATTGTCACTAGATATGCTAGGAAGGCTCTGGAAATTGACAAAGACATTTGATAAAAAGGAAGACTTACTAGAAAATAGTCAATAAGCACTTATCTAAGGCTTTGTGTGTCAAACATATGGGTATAAAAAAGAAGAAATGGGTGAAATGAAGTTGAAGCACGTGAAGAGGACCAGCAAGTGGTTGAGCTGCCCTGTGTGAGGCAGGAAGAGAGATACAAGTGGCGAGTGCTCACATGCAGGTGTACGCAGGGAAAAATCAACAGGGTCTGAAATCACTGAAAAGGAATCCTGACCACCAGGGAAGGCTTTGGTCCTCCCCTGATGGCCAGTACAAGGTCTCTGCATCTTAGTATGTTCTATCTAGAACCAAGGCCTGAGCTGGGTGTGGGGGAGCATGCCTGTTAACTCCAGCTACTTGGGGATTCTGAAGTAGGAGGACTCAGAGGTCAAGTTCTCCCTTAGCTACAGAAAGGGCAAAATTTAGAATAAGTAAGTAAGTAAATAAATAAATAAATGCCCAGGGATGTAGTTAGTGGTAGATCAATTGTTTAGTATGCACAAGGCCCTAGGTTCAATTCCCAACACTGGTACACTCTCTCTCTCTCTCTCTCTCTCTCTCTCTCTCTCTCTCTCTCTCACACACACACACACACACACACACATTTAACCCCTGCTTCTATGCCATAGTTTAGAGTAAAAATGACATCATTATCAAATACTTGTGGCTGAGCATACCCTCACCCCAAAACATGACCTGACCAAAAAAAAAAAAAAAAAAAAAAAAAAAAAAAAAAAAAAAAAAAAAAAAAAAAAAAAAAAAAAAAAAAAAAAAAAGCACAGCCAACAACGTGCCAACAAGCTGCATGTTCCCAGGGACTTCCAATTTCAAATTTATGCATAACCCAAGAATGGACTCTCCTGGCAATCTAGAGCAGATGAGTTTAGGCAAATCAGACAGTTACTACCACGATAAGTCACTTGAACATTGTTCACAAGCCTTATGTTGCGGTTACTAAGCCCTGAAAATACTGCGCTATGAACAAGAATGCACATGCCAGCAACCTCGTCTGCCCAGTGGTATGTGGTCACAGTTACATCCAGGCCACATGTAGATTTGTCACCAGTGAGTACAGAGACCAAATATATTTGGAAAGTGGAGTCTAAAACATAAAGAAACTAGTGGTTGCTGGTGTTTGGAAAGATCATGACCTCAGAGGACAGCATCTCAGCAGATCCACTTTTAGGGACTTTTTTTCCTGTTCCCTAGGACATATTGCCATGGAAGGTATATGCAGAAGGTAGAAGACAGTCTCTGTTCCCAAAGATGACTAGGAGAGGATCCTAAAGTGAAGTGATTCAGTAGTTGCCTTTCTCTTTGAAATCTGGAGATGTGGAACAAGACATGAAGCTTGTATAATAGTGTCTGCCACATAGACCAGAGATGTGGAAGGCTGTTTTTAAAAAAGCCAATAACAGCCAAATAGAAAAAGCTTCAGAACTGAGAGAACAAGCCAATGACTTCCCATTCTCCAGGTATCATCCTGCTGGATCTGCTCAAAGCCCATTGGACACTCTGGTCATTACTGTAACTAATTTACAGTTTATTCAGCATCTCTTCTAAGGGATGTTGAAATACCATCGGAAGGGTAAGAAAATGGAGAAACTTGTGACAGCCTGACTCATGAAGAAGATGAAGAGTGTTACACAAAGTGGAAGCAATGCTTGGATTTGCCAGTAGGCGGAGACACCATCAAAGGGTTTTACTAGGAAACAATGCTCTCCTACCAAACTGGTTATAAATTTTTAAAAGAGGAGCCAGGGAGGATTGTCCTGTTAATTTCTTTTCTTTTCCCCAGTGGGTATAAATCTTAATTCCCAAAAGTTGAGTCACTTTGACCAACAGTGAAGATTGAATACTTCTTAGCCTTCTCCTGCTGCAGAGGTCAGATACCTAAACAAACAAAGAAAGAAACAAACAAACAAAATTGGACACACATTCAAAGAATAGAATTAGCAGGGTAGTAAACGGATATAAAAGTGTTAGGTGATCCATCTTATTAATAAGGCTTTGTTCTCTCTGCAGAAATTCTTTAAAGTTGCCTTCTGTTGTTTCCAATTTAAAGAGACTTAAGTAATTCAAGAGTTTCCTCTTGGTTGAAGGCAAGTCCTTTCTAAATACAAAGAATGAGAGGTCCAGGGTGCTGTTAAAGCAACAGGAGGCCAGGACCTCTCACTGGCTGAAAAAAAAGATGCAGAGGGGCATCTATTTTGAGAGCAGGGACAAAATGGCTTGGAATGGGGACATCAAGTCAGATGAAGATTGTACAGACAACAACACTATAAATACACTTGGGTCTCATGTGTTTACCCATGTATGATGGCAGTAGGGATCCTGAAGTGACTAATTTACTCGTTTGCCTCCATGTCTCACTCTATCCCTGCTTCAAATAATCCTCATGCTACCAGGAAGATCAATTCTAAGGGCTGTCAATGGGGCCCAAGCCTGGCTATTTATCAGAAAGACACAAGAGAACAAAGATCTAGGCCTTCCCAGGAGTTTCTGACTCCTAGACAAGGCTGGAAATCATCCTTTCGAGAACCCTCCTGTGTCCACAGCATTTCCTTAGATCCTGGAGGTCCTCGTGCTTCTTTTAGATGAGTCTGGGCTACTTCTACCCTGACAGTTCTCAGGCCTTCTACAATGCCACTCAACAGAGCCCACACATCCTGAGCCTTCCTGGAAGTCAACAGCTCATCCTCCACTGACTCTCTACCCTAGTCCCCAATGTCATTTCTTATAAAACATCATCTTACATCTACTGAGGCCCTTCTGTGGCCTCTGGGGGGTGTCTGCTCCAGTCCACTGCTCCCCTTTAAGCATTTTGAAGGGATATTCAAGGCCACCTTCTATACCTTCTAATACACACCTTCTTTAAACCTATAGATAGCAAGCATACCAATCCAGCAGATGTCTGCAGGAAAAACAAGGTTATAAAGCTTCAGAGAAATTCTTCTCAGCAACTCTCTTTACTAACCAACTTAACTCTCTATTCACAAACCACCAGACATATGAGGCAAAGTAACATCATAACTTGAAGAACAGCAGGTTATGATATCACGTGACACTTCACACACAAGCACAGCTTTTGGAAATTTCCATATACGATTCAAATCAAATCTGCTCTTCCATTTCACTTCCATATCCTTTGTGTAAGATCCAAACTGATCAGAGTCAGAACCTCCATGCTTCCTTTTCCTTCTTTTATATTTTCTGCTTCTTGCTTTTCCTGATTTTAATTGAACCTGAAAGATTTATCCAAGGACCATAAGGATGATATAATTTAATATATCATATATTCAATATATATGAAAGAGAGAGGGGAAGGGAGACAGACAGAAAGAAAGGGGGAGAGGAGACACACACACAGAGAGAGAGAGAGAGAGAAAGAGAGAGAGAGAGAGAGAGAGAGAGAGAGAGAGAGAGAGAATGCAGTGAAGAAGGAGGAAGTGAGTTGAGCACATAGCCCACATTAAAGGTTTTGGTGAGCCTTCATCAGTAGCAGTTGACTAGGTTTGCATTTGGCCCGCTCCCTTGATGTGTAGCATGGAGACTGGGCTGGTAAAAGGCAGGATGGAGAGAGGGAGACCAACAGGATGTCTGTGCTGCTAAACTAGGTATGAGGTGCTTTGGTCAGGGTGATGGTGGGTGAAATAAAAAATAAAAGGAAGGCGGATTCAAGAAGGGGACCACAAGGGATCAAAATGTATATAAAATGTTACAGAAAACAACTCTATAACACTGACTGAAAATTGAAAGATTAAGAACCTATCAATGTCAACGAGAATGGAGATAATTCTCATACTGTTTACATAGTTTGATGGTAACTTGGAAATATCTAAATGGACATGAGTATGAATTCACTTTGATTTCTAAATATCTACCCCATAATAATGCAACTCTCTGAGCATAAAGACATACATTCTAAGAAGTTTACTGCAACATCTGTTTGTAAAAGCAAAAAATTGAAGCAATATACCACCAAAGAAACAGCAGAATATTAAATATCATGCTTAAATAGAATAAAGTCAAGATGTGCTAAGATACAACATGTTTACAATCTATTCTTAAATATAAAATCAAGTTTCAGAAAACTACGTATATTATGTTAAAATAAAAGGCTCCGTCCATATAAGCATTTGTGTTGTAAAGATGTCTTTATGACTGCAAAGGAAAACATCTGGGATGGTGCACATCTGTGTGTGGTCTCTATCTTCACAGTAAAGCAGGAAACTAAGCTGTCTGTTGAGAATGAGGGCAGCTGCTCCAAACATTTTCCATTTGAGGAGAATGGTTCTGGCTTGAAATCACCTTGTGGGAATAGGAAATATTGCTGACTCTACATTGCCAAACCTTACTGAAGGCTCAGAACAGTAACCAAGCCAAGAGTCAAGGTCATTCCACTTTCTTCAGCGGGATTCAGTATGTGGGGCAGTAAGAAAGAATTAGATACAGGGTGTCCTCTATGACCAGGACTGCTCAGGGACTGACACTAGGCTCACTAATTGTAATTTAAGTTGAAGTTTACATGGACAATAATATTCCACTTGTAAACTGAGACACTTAGGTATTCAAAGGTCACACAATAAAGAATGATGGAATGAAAATTTCCTTGTGTTGAATAACTTGCAATTTCTCTCACATTGCTGATGGCTGAGATGTTATTGCCTAAGGTAACAGAGCCAGCTAGCAGAGGGAGGCTGGCCATCCAGATACTCTCCTGAGTCAAGCTCAAATCTACCACCTGTCCATTCAGATTTTCATGCAAAAGAAAAAAACAAACATCCCCTTTGAAAACTAAACTATTTTTATTCTCTGTTATATCATTATGCTAATATCCAAATCAACACAGCTTCTAATATGAATAAATCATTCTTATTTATACATTTATATGTTATAAATATTTATTATACAATATATTTACAATACACTATATATTTATATCAATTATAAGTATATCCTATATAATATATTCATAATATGTTTATATATAAGTATATACATATAAAAATATATGTTTAAAATCTATTTTAGATGCTACATTTTTCCCCTTTAGAGTATTTATTGGTCATATTTCAGTATAATGTATACTATCGAGGATGGCACTAAATAAATCATAATTGAATAGGAATTTTCAATTATGACAGAAACAAAGAATAATTCCATTTCAGGCACTCTGTCCCCTGGAGGTTCCAGTGGAGGTGCATGCTGCACTGGGGTGGGGTCAGTACCTCCTTCTGTCCTCACAGTCAGAGTTGGAGCTGTTGTGGGCACAAGCAGTGTGGTGGTGCCGCATCCTCGTGGCATGGCCCATGCAGCGTCCAGGACACTAGAACAGAAGGAAGCACAGAACAGCGTCTCAAGTGCCCTGAGTGCCCAGGTTCACCATGTGTACTGAGACCTGGGCTGAGGTGGATCAGCCAAGGACAAGCTCCAGGGACCAGCTGTCCCCACGGTTAGAAGAGGTGGATCACAGCTCTGCAGACAGACCTATGCTTCTCCCCAATTTTTATCCCCTGAAGCTCAGGAGGAAGGAAGAAGGGTGGGATCAACTCTGAATTATTAGGCTTAAGTATGAAAATAAATATATTTAAACCAAGAAGTGAAGGCCAAGTTTGGTTTTTCCTGCTCTGAGCAAGGATGGAGGCACCTGTGCTAAGGCAAGTTCAGCTACAGGAGAAGCAATTCAACTCTTGATTTCCAGCCCTTGAAGTTTTTTGCACAGCCATAGTGCCTATTAATTTTCCTCATAGTCATATTATGCATGGACAAGTCTTTTACATTTTTATTACTGTACAAGGAGCTCCCCAGCCAGGCTAGAAGTGTGTGGAGTATGTTCTAAGTGAACTCTCTGATTTTGCCTACTTCTTTTTACCTTACTTAACCCATTTCATACAATCTTTTAATCTCATAGCTGTAGTTCATTGGGCTTTCATTCACTGGCTATTAATCATTTAAAACACACACTGTAATGGCTTTCAGATTTGCCATACCACAGCCACGTTTGGAACATCATCATCATCATCTGTCACAGAAACCCAACAGCCCTCTGCAGTCACCCCTCCACTCCCAGTCCTGGGCAGCCACAAAGCTGCCTTTTGTTTGACAGATTTACCTACGCTAGACACACCAGTGGAGTCCTGCTTCATTACTGTCCCAAGCCTCTTAAGGTCTGTCCATGGGGTAGAATGTGCCAGTCCCACATTCCTTTTGATGGTATTTGTTGTACTAACATGCCAGAGCTCAGGTACCTCTGCACTTGCTCCATTGTGTTGGCGGTGGTGTTACTGTTGCCTGTGCTGTTTCCACTGTTTGGTTATCATGAGTAGTTAGGTCATGACATTCATCGGTAAATGTTCATGTGGTGTTTTCACTGCTCTTGGATCCACACCTAGCAGGGAAGCTGCTGGATTCTCAATCATGTTCACCTCCCCAGGAACCTGTGGATGGTTTTGCCATGGGGCTGCACCACTTCATCCCACCTACAGTCCTGCAGGATCCAGTTATGCATTTTCTTATTTTGTTTTCACAAAAATATCACTGAGTTTATTTTGTGTTAGCCAATTATTTCTGGGCATGTGGCCTGTCCTAAGGTATGGTTGATAGACCCAGTGAGGCTGCATTGGAGAAAACCATATCCTCTGTAAGTTCTTACTTATACACAATGAAAGGACAACCTATTTATCTGGATATGGAAGAAGCTGTAATTCCAGCATCCCAGTGCTGGAAAGAGTGAGGCAGGAGACCCAGGAGTTTGAGATCAGCCTGAGCTACAGGATGAGACCTGTATCACAAAGCAATCAATCAAGCAAGCAATATAGAAAGTTAGAAAGAGAAAGAAAGAAAAGTGGGGTTGGAGAGTAGCTCAGCATTTAAGAGTGGGCACTGCTCTTACAGAGGACCCCAATTTGGTTCCTAGCACTCATATTGAAAGGCTCTCAACTGCCTGTCACTTCACCTCCTGGAGATTCGGTGTCATCATCTGGAATCTGTAAGCACCCACACTCATGGAGGCATTTCCTCACTCGAGGCTCCTTTCTCTGTGAGGACTCTAGCTTGTATCACATTGACACACAAACCTGCTAGTTCAGGCTGTGAGAAGATCAAGCGACTTTAAAAACATCTGTGTCTGGCTGGAGTGATGGCTCAGTGGTTAAGCACACCAATTCTTCCAGAATTCCTGAGTTCAATCCCCAGAAACCATACACTGGTTCACAACCATCTGTAATGGGACCCAATGCCCTCTTCTAGTGTGTCTGAAGAGAGCGACAATGTAGTCATATGCACAAAATACATAAATAAGTCTTTAAAAAAATAACATCTGTGTCTCAGAACTCCCCAAATGATTCAAGTTAATATGATGCAGGAAATAGGAGAGACGAGAGAGTCTTGACTCCTCCTTGTATGTGGGAATTGCCAGCACAGGTGGTGTACATGGGGCAGAGGTGGTCTAATGGAGTCACTACAGCAGAACAATCTCTGGTCCACCCTAATTTCCAACAGTGTTCTTCTGCAACTGACCAAACTGTTATGTCCCTGATTAGGGTCATTTTGCTTCATGTCTACTTTAAAGCTAAGTAAGTAAGTGTGGCATGAATATATGCCTAGACTCCATAGTTATGAAGGCACAAAGAGCAGGCAGTGTTTCCCACTGACATGCATTTTCTTGTTAAACTACCTGTTTTGGGGCCCATGCTGCAGACACTACTGTAAAATGGCACATCATTATGGCTTAAGTTAATTTCTTTAATAACTAATGATGAACATCTTTTGATGTCCTCCTTGGCCATTTATTGCCTTTGTCAAGAGATGTCTATTTAAACCTCTCACTCATGCTTTAATTAGATTGTGTGTGTGTGTTTTAACTATTGAGTAGTGGCTTTTAAGATGTATTTTAGACATAAGTTCTTTTACAGAGATGTGTCATTTAAATCTTTTCCCTACCCTATGGGTTATCTGTTAGTGTCTTGGTGGAAACCCATTGTAGCATAGATGCCACATATGATATGATTCAAGTTATTCATTCTTCTTTTGTCTATGTAGTTGGTGTTGTATGTAAAATATCATTTCTTACAGTATGAAGAATCATGTCTATTTTCCCCCTACATTTTATAGCAGTGACTCTTAAATGCCCTTGATGAATTTTTTGATGTTGGTATTCCCTGTAAGCAGAGAGCATGGCTTCATGTCTTTTTGTGGGTGTACAGTTACCCGGTAGCATTTGTTAAAGGGGCTTGTTTTCTGTGGTTACTGGTGACATCAACCACTGACAGGAAGCAATGTATATGAGGAAAGGGTTAATTTGGCTCATGGTTCAGGAGACACAGTCCTTCAGGCTAGGCAAGGCAGGTGACTAGAATCAATGGCAGCAGGAATGGGGTGACCTGTCAGGACCAGGAAGCGGGAGGGATGTCTGAGCTCTCTTAGGGAGATTCCTTGTCTCACAGTGCCATGTCAAAGTTTTGCTTTTTTTCCATTTTATTTTATATTTCAATTATTTAATTTTTTTCTTTTTACCCTACAAGTCCTCTGTTGTATGTATTATGGCTTCCTGTTTTTTGTTTGGTTTGTTTTAATGGGATTTCTGAGTGTGTGAACGAGTCTGAGACTCTGTTTCTTGTGTCTTTACTTGGGCTCTGTTCCTTCTGTTTGCCTGTTTCATCCTATTACAATATATTAGCTTTTGTTTTATCTTATTAGATTTTATGTATTACATTATTATACCCTAGAAGCATTTTGATTCTTAATGAGAGACAGGAATGAGTTGGATCCAGATGGGAGGGCAGGTGGTGAGCCACTTGAAAGAATAAAGAGAGAGGAAACTGTAATTAGGATATATTATATGAGGAAAAATCTATTTTCAATAAAAGGGAGAAACTGTGGCCCATTAACAGTTTTTTAAGGTATACAATACAGCACTGTTAGGTGTAAATATTTATTTGCATAGTGGCTCATCAGAACATATCTATCTGATACAACTTGTACTCTTTAAAATCACCTCCCATCCCGTAGTCACTCAGCGACTTAAAAGTTCTACTCACTGCTTATGAGGTTGATTAGATTCACATATAAGTGGAAGAATAGTCTTTGTCTTCTGTGCCTGGACTACCTTATATGGTACAGCCCATTAAACTCATCCATGTGGTACAAGCATATTATATGTCTCATTTGAATATTGAACAAATACTTTAAGTTAGGCATTCTAAAACAATTTTAATGTTCATTAGTGACAAATTGCTGATTACAGATAACACAGCCAACCATGAAGTTACCTGGTTTCCTGGGTCGATGGCCTGTTGAACACATGGACGAATGGAACATGGTTTTCTCCCTAGAGGCCTGTCTTTAGGAGCACATGCCCTTGGGGACACCGCCTGTACAGTCCCATTGGCTTTTGTCTGCTTGCATGTCACTTGCCGACTGTGAAATCCTTCACCACAAGACACCGAGCACTCTGACCACACGCTTGTAAACCACCTGGGAACAAAACTACAGGACTTTAGTCAAGACTGTCAGAAAAAGGCTGATCCTAACATTATGGTGGTGTCAGGGAGTCACATGTCTCTTCAGGACAGGGCAGCATAGGCGACTCCTAGTCTTCCTCCTCCCCTCTTCCCAGGGACAGCAATGTCACTAGGTAGAAAGAACCAATGTAATGATGAGTGTGCCACCTGCAAGATTTAGTGGAGAGTTGTCACTGTGCACCCCAAAAGGTTAGGTTCCCTGTGGACTGTCATAAGACTTAGTCTTTCTGAAGGGTGACTCTTAGTGTGACACGTTCCATTTAGAAATGACAATAAGCCGGGCATGGTGGCACATGCCTTTAATCTCAGCACTTGGGAGGCAGAGGCAAGCAGATTTCTGAGTTCAAGGCCAGCCTGGTCTACAAAGTGAGTTCCAGGACAGCCAGGTCTACACAGAGAAACCCTGTCTCAAAAAACCAAAAAAAAAAAAAAAAAAAAAAAGAAAGAAAGAAAGAAATGACAGTAGTTACTAAAAGATGTGGTATCTAGAAGGTCTGCAGCACCAACAGGCCTTAAGAACAAGCCACAAAGCAGCTGTGACAGAGCCTGGAACAGTGACTCTGCTCCTCACACTCTTCTGAGGCATGGGCAGCCACCTACTGTGTGGACTTTGGTATAGGAAACGGAACCGTGTAACAGGAAGATCCTCCTATTTAAAAAAAAAAAAAACTATCATTTTTATCAGTGTGTGTATGTGTGTGTGTGTGTGTGTGTGTGTGTGTGTGTGTGTGTGTGTGTGTGTATAGCACTGTTGGGGATTGAATCTAGAGCCTTTGCATATGTGTGCATGCTATGGGTATATAGGTGCTCACTGAGATATAAGAGTGTGTTGGATCTCCTGGAGCTGGAGTTACAGGCTGTGAGGCCATGGATGGAGGTGCTGGACACTGAGATGAGGTTCTCTGCAAGAGCAACAAGTCCCTTCATTGCTGAGCAGGATCTCCAGCTCCCAACCCTCCATTTCTTTTGCTTAAATCAGAAAATTAGGGCTGAAGTATCATGCCTGTCCCACAGAGCTGAACTAAAAAATACAAAAATATCTCTGTTCTCTGTTCATTTGTGTGTGTGTGTGTGTGTGCGTGCGCACATGTGTGCATGCATGTATATGTGAGTGTGTGTGAGTGTGTGTGTGTGTGTGTGTGTGAGAGAGAGAGAGAGAGAGAGAGAGAGAGAGAGAGAGAGAGAGACTTGGTCAGTTTTCTCCTAGGCTATGTGCTGCTGGGCCATTTCCTTACATTGGCACTTTCTCTGAGTACAGGAACTGAACTGTTACACAGTCCAAATTACTATGTCTTTTTTTTTAATTTAAGTTTTTATATTATTTGACGTGTCTGGGTGTTTTGCTTGCATATAAGTCTGTTTACCATGTGTGTGCATGATGCATGCAGAGGCCAGAAGAGGGTATCAAATTCCCTGAGGCTGGACTTTCAGATGCTTGTGAGCTGCCATGTGGGTTCTGGAAATCAAACCTGGGTCCTCTGGAAGAAAAGCTGGTGTGCTTTTAACCACTGAGCCATTTCACCAGCCCCTATTGTGCCTTTCAAAACCAGCAAAAAACTAGTGTACTGTTAAGAAAGTGACTAAACATACATACCTTGCTGGGCAATCCCGGATGTTACAGGACTGAAACCCAGCCAGTGGCTTCCTGTGAGGACCACACAGGGCTTCACTCACTTCCTGCCCACTGGCCATCACACACCGGGGCCTCTGAAGTCGGACTCCCAACGGACCACAAGAGGCAGAACATTGTGTCCAGTTACCAGGTTCCCAAAAATGCTCTGCAGAAAGGAAAGGAAATGTCACCAGCATCCCCAAATAGAAAGGATGATGAGCTGGAGGCAGCAGAGCAAAAGCCACCTCGAGTTGTTCTGTGGTTAGCTACCTGCCTGCATTCTAAGTAGCACGAGCAGAGAAAGCCATTGCACAGTGTGAGGCTCACTGTCTTCTGAGTAACTGTGGTACTCACTGACCAGAAATGGAGGCCATCATAGGTCCCCTAGATCTACCAGAAAAACCCAAGAGAAAGGGAGGAGGCACCGAGCAGCCAGCCTTTCTCCAGAATTCTCTAAGTAGAGCAGGACAGGGAGGAAGGCCTCTCCAGGGGATGCCCTAATGCTGTCCATTTTCCAAAAACAGGTCAGGCAGAGAAATAGAAGATGATTTAGCAGGAGGACCAGGGACTAGGGACCAGGGACCAGGGACCAGGGACCAGGGACCAGGGACCAGAGACCAGGGACCAGAGACCAGGGATTAAGCAGTAAGGTGAGATGCATCTGAGTCCCAACCCTTACTTTTCCATTAATTCTTAACGCAAACATCACATCCATCCTAAAACTGCATAAATAATTCACTCTGGAGACATCTGGAAAGGTAAGAGTGGGGGCCTCCTTTAGACAAGCAGAAGCCAGGCAGTCCCAGGAATCACAGCTTTCGTGTTACCCTTCCCTGCCGACACTTGGTAAAAGATGAGGTAGGACACCATGATGACAGGTTTGCATACGGCCACAGAGAGCGCCAAATGTCCCTGCAATAACCATGGATAATTGATAGCTCCCAGCTGTGTCCACACGAGCTCTCGCAGGACGGAATGGTTTAACTTATTGTTTTCCATTCTGAGTTTTGAGTTTTTACCTTAACTTGCAAATGGCATCAATTGCAGAGCAGAACCATACATCATATCTCTAGTTGTCGTTTCAGAATTATAGTTTACTTAAAACAGTTTCTTCAAAGATGGCCATTTACTGAGACTCTCCAGGGTGGATGGGTGCTGACTTAGATATTTGAAAAATCAGTTTGTTTCTTTTTTAAATTGACTCGTCCATGTTCTGTTATGAAGCTGTTAATTTTATTTTTATTTACAGAGGCAGAGAGGTTGAATGACACTAAGTTACCCAGTGTCTGTTCTGTGTCAGTGAGACTGGAACCCACACATGTCTAACTCCAGGTCTCGGTGCAGGGCAGGATGCATGTGCTTTTCTTTTGAAATGCTGGGCTTTTAATAAAGTATAATTTGTGTACAATGCTCAGATCTCAATTTTAAGAGCTTCATAATTGTCTGAACTCCTTTTTACTATGGTCCACAGTAAGATGCAGACTATTTTTAACACTGTAAAAGCTTCAGTGTCTAGTCAGCCCCTTTCTCCTCCCAGGCATCTGCAGGGCTTTTAACTCTTAGTATATATTAGCTTCACTTCCTTCTGGGCTTGTGTTGTGTCTTCTGCTTAGTGCATTATTTTCAGGATTCACTCATATTTTGGGGAATATCAATAATATATCTTCTTTTACTATTGAATCATACTCAGTTTTTGGAGTATACCACAGTCTTTCATTCTGCTGTCAATAGCTATTGTGAATAAGACTGAACATCCATGTACAAACTGTGTGTGTGTGTGTGTGTGTGTGTGTGTGTGTGTGTGTGTGTGTGTGTGTGTGTTTCATTGTGTTTAAATGAATAACCTGTGAGTAGAATTTCTGGGCCAGGGAGAGATATATGTTTAACAATAAAGTGCCAAACAGTTTTTGAGTGTGGTCTCAGCTCACCAGCACATGGCGGCTTCAACTGATATATTGCTTGCTGGAATGTAGTCCAAGCCTTTGGCTATTCTAGTAGGCGTGAACTTGGACCTCCTGGTTTTGACCTGCGTCTTCCCACTGTTTCCTCCTTGTGTAGCAATTTTCTCCAAGGCTCAGTGAGACCCAGAAACTTCTAAAAGAACTTAAGTCTCTGAAAACAACCAGCTGCATAAGACACCTTCTTCACCAAGGCTATGTAAACAATAAGGGCTGCCGAGGAGGAGACTCACACCAGTCTGTGAGACGCTGAGACGGATTTGGCTGCCCGAAAGTCCTGCAGTGAGCTCCGAGATTCCAGCTGTCATGATGGCCACCGGCCACCAGCTGTCATGACGGCCAACAGGTTTCCAGTGGGTTTCCAGTGTCACAGCTGTCTTTGAGGCATCTCCACTCCTGCAGTAGCCCTCTCCACACTCCTGTAAGTTAACTCTTTGGTTCACCAAGTTGGGCTTTGTTGGTGTCCAGCCTTTGGTCTCTTGTCAGTTTATTCATGGTGCATATCCTATCTGGGGACACTCCTTCATCACCCTGTTGCATTGAGGGCTCCATCTCACTTGTTAGGTTTAGGCCTCCCCAGAACGCCTGTTGCGACTACCACCTCCAAACTTAGTCACGACAAATATTATACACCCCAATTGCTGTGATCATTTCACACTTAGTGACTAACTACCAAGAAATATACACATGTATTTGTTTACTTATTTCCTCTTCATCTTTCCTACCAGAATGTCCAATCCATATATACTGTCCTGTTCAACATGAGGACAGAGTATGCCACACATAATCATTGAAGTGACAGTGGTTAACCTAACACACAATTCTCTATAAAATGCTAGCCCAATTAGTCACTGAAGGGCTGGCATACTCTGCAGTGTGCACAGTTAAGTGTTTACATACACTTCTGCATAGGTAGTTTCTGAACCTGGCTACAAGGTGCAAAATGATGTAAAATCGTCCCAATAGGCCAAGAGTTGTCTACAGCAAGGCTTATCCTTACAGCAGTGGCCTCATGAATATCTACTGTTTTATCCTTACAGCAGCGGCCTCATGAATATTGTTTTATTAGTTGCAGGGGGTTCTTGCGATCTTCTTGCCCGTGGCAATACAACACCGAAATGTCTACTCTCATTCCAGTTTCTCTTACTGGAGTGTCCTTCTTTCTTTTCCCAGAACAAGTGTCATGGCATACACAAAAACCCAAGTGACATTTCCAGAAACAGGTTGGGCTAGTCTTCAGCAGTGCCCTTGCACTTTGGCCATGTTTTTCTCACGATACTTGTTACACTGCCTCAGAATTGCTCATGAGCGCTCCCCTCTTAGACTGTAAGCTTCTCAAAAACTAATCTGTAGACCCCTACTCCTAGGAGAACAAACACTTATCACATATCACCGAATGTCCAACAAATAAATATTTGACTGTGTAATAAGGATAGCATTACATCTAAAATAGAAGAAATACATGAGTATCTTAAGTAGTGGTACCAGGAATATGAGATGCAATGTTCATGGATGGCCTAACATCATTTCCCCTTCCTAACCTCTCCCTTGTGTCTCAGGAAGTAAGGCTCTTAGAAACTATATGATATATTATACCGCTGTGAGAAAAATCCTCAAAATTTCAAATTCCCTAATGGCATAGATCTCACTGTTCTATATAATAAAAATATGTGGCCTGACAGTATTCTGGGTTTGTTCTCAGCCATCCCAACCTACTTTTGAGTGACAAGGAGCTGAGATTATCACCAGTTTTCCTAATTATCCTTCCTGATTTTCTTATCTCTACCTTACTCTCCTTGGTCTTCTGAAGAGGTTTGTTTACAAGCTTGAAACACCAGGTGACATTACTTTGATCATGTACTAATGCATAGCAGGTAGGTATGTATGGGAGATCTGTGGGTGAAGAGAAAACTGAAAGATTTGATCTCACAACTCTTGAAAAAATCTCCTCCTGTTGATATTTACTTAGGTGATGACAGTCTTGAAACTGGAAAATCAATGTCACTGTCATCACAAATACTGATGCATCTTAGGGATATGAGCAGCCTCATTAAAGAAAAACAATCTGTCCCATTGTGAAAGGAATAGGTTGAACTACCAAAGACTGAGGGCCAAGTAAGAAACCTAAATAAATGCCCAGGTATAGGTTCTATAAGAAAAGCACAGAGGTTGTCCACAGACAAATTCATGGCTCAGAAAGGAAATATGCAAAAAGCCCAAACTCCAGACCTTGAGGCAGGGACTTTCCTGTTGAGTTGTTGCTGTTTATTCTGCTTCTGGGTACCTGGAGAACTCGAGTTTTCTGTACCTTAGGGAATGCAGTCTTACTGCCCGGTTCTCTTCGTTCTGAGGAAACAATGTGTAGCACATCTTACCAATCAAAAGCCACCAAATTCTCACTCCGGTTTGAGTGTTCTTGAAGACAGCTATGAAGAGGAAATAAACCTTTCGTAGTAACAGACTTATGTGTGTTTATGGATGCCCTTTCACAGGTCTGGGGAGTAGGTGCTGTGTGTGTGTGTGTGTGTGTGTGTGTGTGTGTGTGTGTGTGGTGGAGTGAGGTGTTAAGGGTGTTTATATTTAAAGTTATGTATTTTGCTAGAATGTGGTGTTGCTGCATGCTTATAAGGTCAGCTTTCCTTACAAGAAAGAAAGAAACATACATCCATCACTATTAGAAAAGGAACTGGAAGAAGCAGGTTGGTTAGACTAAACTCCTCCCTACTCCAGAAACTCTGGAATAGGAGAATGAGTCATGGTCCACAGAGGGACTCATCTGGTGATGAGAACAGGATTTTAGGAAGGTTGTAAAATTTGAGTTCCAGGGTTGACAGATAGTGGAGAGAAGCTAGTAACTGATCCCTCAGATAAGTGGTTAGCATTGGGAGCTGCTTGACTCAGTGGGATTCTTGAAAAGAGGAAGGGACTGGGCAGAACTGAGCCGACTGTACAAATATAGGCCTCAGTATAAGCAGGAAAGAAAAATTAGCTGAGGGCCTTTGAAGAGAACATGAAGAATTCATTCCGCTACTGGAAAACTTTAATGAGCTGTCAGAGTTATCAACTTTGAAGCCTTCAGGAGCCTGCAGAGGTTCATTGAGAAGATAAAAGTTGCCCTGCTTCCCATCCACCCTGTAAGGCTAGGAGGACGCCAGGAACAGAACTGACAAAGGATGCTACACATTTTGACTTTAATTCCTCTGTGACTTTCCAGTTTCCTAAATTAAAACACTAATAACCATGTTCCACTCTGCATTATTCTAAATGCCAGGAGAGTTAACAGAGGCAAATATTCACTCTAAGAAGAGAAGGGTGGCCCACTCCTATTGTCCTGAGGCAGTAAGATGAAGAGTCTGGAGCCAGCCTTGGCTACCTAGCAACAAGCTGTCTCCAAATACCAGATGATAAATAAGTGCTAGTGCTGCATTTCAGCCATTTGGACTTCCAGCTGGCCACTTGCACCTCTGTGTGTCTAGGCCTCCTAACTGCTAACAGGGTAGGCCATGAGGAAAGCTCTGTCATGTGACTCTTAAGTCTCACGCTGGACTCTCCAGTAGTCCAGCATTACTCAGTAACCAACATATGTAACACTCACACCTGGGTTAGGTGCTGGAGAACGAGAGATGATAAATGGTCTCCAATCACTGACTTCTGTCGTTTATTCTCAACTGATTCCAAGCTCTAGAGGAAACAGGGGTGTCACTGGTTGAATCTTACAGCTCATTTTGTTGAAAAGAACCGATGAACTCCAAATATCACACCCAGGAGGAAAAAGAAAGCAGTCTAACATCCTGTGTTCGCCACTGGGGTTGAGGCATTGAGAAACTCTGGCATGGCCTTCCCCATCATAGCATTATAAAGTTATTCTATACTTGGTCGACTGCCATGCTCCATACTGTGGTGTTTCCTCAGCAAAGCAATGGAAATATCAGATGCTTCCTACCTCTGAGGGGCCTATAATTTTGGTTGGGGAACTAGATTTGAAGGAAGGAACTGTTGGAAAGCAATATGTGTCAGAATCTGACAGGTATTAAGTAGAGGTCATAGAGTTTCTCTTTCTTTCTTTCTTTCTTTCTTTCTTTCTTTCTTTCTTTCTTTCTTTCTTTCTTTCTTTCTAATTTGGCAAAGTATTCAAGTAGTCGGTAAGCCTTCCAGGGGCCTTCTGGATTCAGGTGGTTGGTGTTTGTAAGAAAAGCAGTGAAGGATATTTCTTTCAAAGAGAGAGAAATATGCCTGGAGGCCCCAAAGAAGAAAGAAAGAAAGAAAGAAAGAAAGAAAGAAAGAAAGAAAGAAAGAAAGAAAGAAAGAAGAAAGAAGGGAAAAAAGATGATAGATGATAGATAGATAGATGATAGATAGATAGATAGATAGATAGATAGATAGATAGATAGATAGATAGATAGACAGAGTCTGCATGTATGTTCCAGTGTGTGTGTGCGTGCATGGGTGTTTCACAGGACCAGAAGTCATCTTGACTAAAACAGACCTCAGTATAGGTACACAATCAGGGTTGAGAGCTAAGAAGACATAGAGGCAGCATATGAAAAGTCCTAATTTTGGGCAGAAAATTGCATGTCACTTAGGCAGAAGAGTAGCTTTGGAGTCACCAACTTCTGAAGAAAGAACCAGTATGGTAGGTGTTAGAAATGACTTTAGGTAGGTAGTGATGGCTGGGGTAAGAACTCTGAAATGCCTGTGCCATCCACACGTTGACTCCAGGGTCAGCAACTCTGGGCCCTGCTTTTCACACATTGCAGGAGACACTGGGAACAATTAGGATGGGCACTTACCCAGCAAGCGGAGCGCAGAGGTTGCCACTGCTTTCCCAAGAGCATTGGTGGCTGTGCAAATATAGGTTCCTTCATTTTCGAGGGAAGCACTCTGCAACAACAGGGATCCATTGAAAAGCAAGGAAACATTGTCACTCAGAGATCCTCCTCTCTTCAACCAAGTTACATTAGGCTGAGGGACACCTTTGGAACAAAAACAAAGATGACAAAGGCAATTCCTTTAAGAGCATGGCCACAGAACCATGAGACAAATACCATTTACTGTTTGGAGCTCAAGTCAGGAAGTGAGCACATCATAGTTAATAGGAACTGGCTGGTTCTGTTTTTATGGCATGTGTATGAGGAATTGTGGTACAGCAAAGACTTTGGTCCATGGGGCACCTCATCTGTTCATGTATTACGTTAGGGGATAGGAGCCAGTGGGATTACTTTAGTCTGGGAATGGAGGTGACTTTGAAGTTGGGCAAATCAGTGGGAAAATAGTTAAAAAGAAGGAGCTGATGAAGCTGAGAGTTCCTACTAATGAGTTGTTACCAAGAAGGCTTTGGAAAACATTATACATGTACACACACACACACACACACACACACACACACACACATGCGCAGGCGTGTGTGTATGTATGTATTCATTCTCTTTTTAAATATTATACTTGGAATAATATTTTTTTCATTAATGAGCTTTATTAAAAAGTGTAATTTTAGAGAACAAGAGGAAGTGCTAAGTTTTGAGTCTGGGTCACTGGGTCAGAGGATTTAAGGAACATCACAGGAGCCTGGATACAGAGGAGGATGCAAGAGCTGAAAAAATTTTTTCATCCACATCTTGATGAGTCTTAGCATTATGTTTAGTAATTCAATCTCAGAACAATTTCACTTGATACTTAAGAGTGAAGGGTGCTTCAGGTAGTACCTGGGACTGAACTACTAGCTGGTTAGAGGGATAGTCTCTCCTCCTAAAGCACTCTGGGTTGGAGAGCATGCAATGACTTTCTGGGGAAAAAAAGTGATTTCATTACTATTACCATGACATGTGCAGAGTACCTTGCAGCCGGCAGGAGGTACAGCCCAAGAGCCTGGTGGCATTTCCAAATTCTTATAGGCACTCCTCCTTCCTAGAAGGTGGTCATTGTGTGCTCCATCTTACAGCTAAGGACTCTGCTAAGCCTTGGAATTCAGGATTAGCTGTTCTGTCCACTATACAAATATGGCCATTCAAGTCTCTTAGGGCTTCCACAGATATCCATAGACAAGTGCTTACCACATACATGCACACACAAATACACACAGCATATACTCAGGGTGTTAAAGAAATTTGTTTTAACTTTTAAATAGTGCTAAGGAGCAAAACAAACAAACCACTCCCTGTCCTTGCCACAGAGCTGCTCTCCCTAGCTGACAGCAGGGCCCCATGGCCAGGGACATCAACCATACAGTTCATTGAACATAGAGAGGTCAAGATGATGTGCTTACATGGGGCCTTCACCTCTAAATTTTATTCTCTTTGGTGTGGGAAGGTCCTCTGAAGGCTACTGAAAGAGAAACCTGGTCACCAACTCAGCCACAAGTTCTTTGACCTACAATCTGTTCTTCTGGCAAGATGTGCTGGGGCAATGGTGGCACAGAATTTGTGGGAGTGGTCAACCAACTTTTAGTTTAACTTGAGATCCACACTATGAGAGGGAACCCATCCCCTATACTATCGGAATACCCAGAATAGTCCAGAGAACCAAACATAACTGGCAAAACAAAACAAAACAAAACAAAACCAAAAACACAATGAAGTGATTTCTAATGATATTCTGCTATACTCATAGATTGGTGCCTTGTTCCATTGTCATCAGAGAGGCATTGGTGCCTTGTTGTCACCCACATATTAGGTGGAGAGAAAGTCTAAGTTGGAGTTCTCCATGGGGTCTTTCCCGTCAGAGAAAGGAGAGTCCAATGGACTAGGTGAATTGCAGGAACAAGAGGGCACACAGGCCACCAAATGAACTGAGCAGGACACATATGGGCTCACAGAGATGGGAGTGGCAAGCACAGGGTTTGTAAGGGTCTGCACCGGGTTTCCTGCATGGATGTTCTGGCTGTTCACTTAATGTTTCTGTGGGACTCCTAACAGTGTGAGCAGGTGTGTGTCTGCGTCTTTTTGCCAGCATTTGAAACTCTTTTCCTCCTGTTGAGGTGCCTTGTCTAGCTGTTGCCTCATCTGACTGTATCGTGATTTGTCATGGTTGGTGGTTGTCTCTTGGAGGCCTGCTCTTTTCTGAAGGGAAACTGAGGGAGAGTGGATCTGGGGGGAGGGGGAGGTGTGTGGGGGAGTGGGAGCTGGAAGGAGTGGAGGGAGGAGAAACTATGGTCAGGATGTATTATGTGAATGAAGAATCTATTTTTCTCTTCCTCTTCCTCTTTCTCTTCCTCTTCCTCTTCCTCTTCTTCTCCCCCCCCTCCTCCTCCTTCTTCAGACTTCTCAAAAAAATCCATTCTTAAAGAAGAGGGAACAGGATGTAAAAGCTGCCCCTTGGGTGGGGAGAAGGGTGCTGCTCTCATTCTCTTTATTGCTTTGTTAAGTTTGGACAGCACACTGGATTCCACAGCCTTAAGTGTGAGCAGAATATGAAATAGGAGCAAGAATGTCATCATGTTTAGATGTAATGGTCAAGGGCTCCGAAACCCAAGTCTGAGTCTGAGTTGGTTGCTCTTAGGAATTTTATCTCTAATCCCATGGCTTTGAGTGATCTAAGTGTGACTGGGGAAATTTAAAGCTGTGACCTCAATATTCTCAACCTCTGACTGCACAATCAAATAAATGTCATGTAAGTTCTGGTGTGAAGGGGTTTTATAGATATGACTAAGTTTACAAGTTAGAGGACTTTAAAATGAGATGCTTATATCTGGATGGACCAATTCAATCCTATGAGTCCTGAACATCAGAAGAGTGGAACAGGAGTGATCTGTGATGTAAAACACGGTGGCATAGGACAGATGAGGCTGAAGAAGCATTCAGGGAGCTCGAACATGTTTGTGGGACATGGTCCTCCACTGATGCTTTTGAAATGAAGGGATCCAAGAGCCAAGGAATGCAGGTGGCCTCTAAAATCTGGGAGTTACTTCCAGCTGATGGTAATAAGCAAGTGGGCCCTTGAGTCTGGCAATGAGTAGGAGCTAATTTCTGCCAAAAAGGAGGGAGGTATATCCCCTGAGTCTCCAGATAGTAATTAGCCCTCAACAACACCTTCATCTGACCTTTGCCCTTCTAGATAGTGCAGTCAGTTCAGCTACACTCCACTGACTGACCTATAGAACTGCACAATAATAAATTAGTGTTGTCTTCAGCTTATTAGCTTATAGGAATCTGTTGTAGCAGCAATTCAAAATGAATACATCAATAAATGTTACATTGTGTTGGGGAAAGTAGGCTTTTCCTAAACAGCCAGAGGGTGCTCATGACATGTGCATGTATATTTTTTAGCTTTTCCTATACACATAGATGTAGAATAGTCTAACTTTCTTAGGGTCACAGCTATTAAATACAGAAAGCAAGATTCAGAGCCACATAATTAGATTCAGAACATTTCTTAACCAGGTAGTTCTCCTGCATCTCTTAATAAATTCTCTCCTAAGCAGCTTACACACATATATAGGTACACACACATATATAGTGTTTTATATATATATATATATATATATATATATATATATATATATATATATATATATATATATAATTTCTTGATTGCTCTCACCTGAAGGAAGTTATGAAGGTTATTTATCTTGTTTCCATCATCCTACTAGATGACTTAATTTTGGTAGCTTTTCAGATTTATTTTTAAAAGCAACAGTATGGGTATAGAGAGATGGCTCAGTGGGTAAAAGCATTTGCTGCTTTTCCAGGGAACCTGAGTTCAGTTCCCAGCTTCCAAGCCCATAACTCTAGCTTCATGGGTCTGATGCCCTCTTCTGGCCTCTGAACATATGTACATATGTACACACATACATCTATGCACAGACACATACACATAAATGTAAATAAATCTTTAAAAAGAAGCTGGATAGGAAGAACATCAATATGAACTAACCAGTATCCCCAGAGCTTCTTGGAACTAAACCACCAATCAAAAAAAAAAAAAAAAAAAAAAAAAAGGCACGGTAGAACTTGTGGCTCTAGCTGTATATGTAGCAGAGGATGGCCTAGTCAGTCATCAATGAGAGGAGAGGCCCTAGGTCCTGTGAAAGTTTTATGCCTCAGTATAGGGGAATGCCAGGACCAAGAATGGGAGTGGGTGGGCTGGGGAGCAGGGGAAGTGGGGAGAGGATAGGGGATTTTCAGAGGGGAAACTAGGTAAGGAGATAACATTTGAAATGTAAATAAAGAAAATATCTAATGAAAAATAAAAAGAAATGGGGACTAGGAAGACTACATTTCATTTCTTTAAGTCAAACAAATCATTTGAGAGGGTTCTAATTTTATATCACTCCGTATTTACATTTCTGATCTAATTTCCTTGTCAGTGTTTATCAAATAATGCTGAGTAATAATTTCAGTAGCAGGCACTGTCAAGTAAATATCTGTATCTCCCCCAGCCTCATACACTTAAACCTAACTCACAATTCCTAAGGATTTGTATGATAGATTACAAATCCTTGAGTAGTTAAGAACCTTTCCCAAGAAATACATATTAACAGTGCTCTTCCCAACCCTGGATTGAAATGAAGTTGGGACACTGAAGACTGACTTTCAAGAGAGTAAGCCAGGCTTCCTTCCAAACAGTTCTTTTTCCTTCAGCAATCTGAGGTGGTTCCAGCCAACAGCCTCTGAATTAGCACAAACTCCCTGGAAAAAACCAGCCAGATTCACTCACCTCAGGTGTCCTACCCACAGGAAGCTTGTTAAAGCAACAGAATAAGTGAGAAGTCAGAGAAGTTCTTAGGGGCCCAATATTAATAACTCTGGCTTTCTATGGAGGTCAAAGTCTTTCTCTTCAGAGTGCCTAGGAAGGCCTGGGCACCATCTTTATAAGGAAGAGAAGTATACCAGGGAGAGAATTACAAATTGGTACTGCAATCCAAATGATTAGAGCAGAGGAAGCCAGGAACAGAGATAGCCAGGGGGCAGGACACTCTGCCTCATCCGGAGATCTTCAACTTCCATTTTCAAGCTGTTGGTGCTGACAACTACCTTGGTAGTGGAAAGCAGCCCCAGGGTCTTGCTCTGCCTGTGATTGGTGGGGGCAGAAGAGTCTGGACAGTTTAATTTAGTAGCCAAAACCAAGGAGGCCCAGTCCAGTTAGAAAGTGGATCTCGAAGGTTCTGCAATGTCCAAACTCTGGAACTGCATGACTCAGAGACAAGCACACTTGGGCCGAAGCCTCTGTAGGATAAAAGCACAGGATGCTGCAGGATGCTGAGTCTGCAGTCAGTGGACACCTACAGCTGCTAGAAACACGGCACAGCAATGCTCTATGAAGTGAGGCTTTAGCTGGGCAGAGACAAAAGGCCAATTGCTAAGAAGACAACACAGGGACTTAGCACCTAAACACATCATGATATTTGCCGATGTTTTCAAAGGATCAGAGAAACCAGAGGAAGCAGGCAGGATTCCTCACACTACCACACTTTGCAGGCTTTCAAAACTACAAATGTCTACTCTGTGTAGATAGCTCTGACATGTCAAAACTGACTTAAACTTACTTGTCTAACCTCCAAGACAGGCATTCCCACAAGCCTCACAGCTCTGAAATATCTGGCAGTCTGTTTCCACAACTCTGAAATAGCTTTTGGAAGGTGAATGTTGTGGGAAAAGTTCAGCCCTTTAGAGGCTGTGAAACATGTACTGCACCTCAAGGGTGTCTTTAAAGTAGTCAGTGTTTAAAAAAACAAATTTCCTCCATCCTTGAAAGGCCATGAGCTACTCCACACAATAAAATCCTTGGCTTATGCAGACTGTTCTACAATGCCAGCCCTTTACGTAAACACATAGCATCGCTGAGCGTTTCTGCTATCTGTTGTTTCTTCCAGCGATTTCACAATATTCTGTGAGTCTTTTTAGCCCCCTCTTCTGGAACAAATGAAGGACTAAGCTAATATTGCCTGCCCCAGGGACTCATGAAGAAATGACACCTTCAATATATAAGGTAAGGTATTTACGGAATACAGTGTAGCCAACAACGAACGGAGCTGTCACCAGTGAATGTGATGATAAACAAGAACACACAGCATTGACATCTGAGACAAGACATTAAAGTGACTACAACGAGGAAGTTCTCAATTGCAGGACCAATCGGACAGCAGAAGTTTGAGGAATATCCTTTAGAGCTAACTGTGTGCTCGCTTGTCCTTTCTGGGAATGATAGGCCTGGTTATCACTCAGAATCCCAAATACAAAGCTATGGCTCTCACCATTTGTGGAACTCTCTTGACTATCTATTGATGAGCATTCCTTTTCTAGAAATGATGCCAACAGACTGGTGTCATCAGTACCCCCAGCAACTTGCGCTGAGGCTTTGGAAATCATTTGGGCCACGGCATCCACCCCTCAACTCTGTAAGTAAAAGTCTTCACTCAAAGTTTTCTGAAAGTTTTCTTGTGTCATGGAGGGAGATGCCACCAAGTTCTCTGCATGGGATGGTCAGCCCTGACCTCTCGGGACACTTGGCTTCTGCTTCAAGGACTGGGCAGTTCTTCCCAACTGCCAGCCATAGTCTATGAGCTGCTGTCTGTGATTCTCCAGGGTCTCCTCTCCAGGCTACAACGTGTCCATGGCAACTATTCCATGCATTGTCTCAAGGCTAGATCCCTCCAGTCGTTCTTTGAAGAATTACATGCAAAGTCCAGGGCTTGTGCCAACTGGACACAATGAAGTGAGCTGTTGCTGAGCATGCTGTAGCACACACATGACATTGAACATGTGCTACTGCACACACTGCATAGTCCACTGACTCTGAGTGCTGAGCATGGGGAGAAGAATCCTACACAGAAAACAGTGGATATTCCTAAGGCTCAGCCACATGAACAGCATTTTGGTAACTTATTCACCTAACACTGGCCTGTAGATGAACTATTATCCAGTTTTTAGAAGCTACATTAAAAAAGAATACTTTTCCAGAAGGTATATGTTATGATCTACAGGGGAATTCTGGTCAATATGCTAAAACAAAACACCCAGAACCCAAACAACAACAATAACAATGACAACAACAAAAACAATAACAACAAAAAAAAATCAGTGGGAGGAAGATTTTTGAGTGGAAGTGTCATTTTAAACAGACTTTACTTGTGTCTATACTTTTAGATATTTTGAGGATTGTAAATGGCTTTCTAAATTGATAACTAAAATACAGTAACAGTAAATATTTCAAATTTATAAGTGATGAAAAAGCAATTATCTTTAACTTATCTTGAACCAATGTGTCCTGTTCATAAAATAGGATTAAGCCGATAGTCCTCAAATTTTGTTTTTAAATCTTTTGAAAATCACATTTACAAATGTGTAGGTAAATTTATTTTGGTAAAGATGGCTTTTTCCCCCTTCCCTTTCCTCCCTTTCCTTTCTCCCCTTCCCCAACTCTTTCTTTCATCACAGTGATCTGTAACTTAGAGACATCTCAGAATCATCATGTATAATATAATCCAGTAGGCAATGGGAACAATGGAAATCAATGGGGTGATGAGACTATCTTAGAAATTTACCCATATAATCCTGCATCACCACAAATATTTTTTCAAGATCCTTTTCTGAAAAAGGCATTATTCAACCCAGTAAAGAAAGCTTATAATTTGGCAAGCTAACAACAAAATTCCTAGGTATATGCCAAAATATATTAACCTCTGCAGAAAAGACTGAAATTAAGAAATACCTTTACATTTTATAATATGAATCTTCTGAACTGACTACAATCCCATCCATGAAGGGCTCACCCTCACCTCACTTATCCATCCAGGACACCAAGCATGGAAATTCAGCAGTACAAAAGAGGCCCACATTTCCTACCAATTGCTTGCACACACTGGATGGATGGTTAAGTAGTATGTATGTAACCTCTATATACTGTTTTTCTACCCCTTTTTATCAATAGGTAGCAAAGTACAGAAGTATAGGGCTGACAAGCTTATACTTTCTAGAAGTGCATTTTAGAAGTGATACATTAAACATTGTACACAGTCTAACACCTTATAAAGCTACAAAACCATTGACTTTCTCATGACCTATTTGACTGATTTTTGTTGTGGTTTGTTTGTATTTTATAAGAAAATAACATCAAAATGTAGAAAGTTCTGTGCAAAAAGATGTTTCTTTTATTGCTATATATAATGTTAAACAAGCAAAAATATTTTCCAAAATTAAGAGATTGTTTTACTTAATCTATATTCACTGTGATGGTTTGTATATGCTTGGTCCAGGGAGTGGCACTATTACCAGGTGTGGACTTCTTGAAGTAGGTGTGTCACTGTGGGTGTGGGCTTTAAGACCTTCATCCTAGCTGCCTGGAAGCCAGTCTTCTCCTAGCAGCCTCCAGATGAAGATATAGAATTCTCAGCTCCTCCTGCATCATGTCTGCCTGGATGCTTCCATGCTCTCACCTTGATGATAAGGAACTGAACCTCAAATTTGTTAGCCAGCCCCAATTAAATGTTGTCCTTATAAGAGTTGCCTTGGTCATGGTGTCTGTTCACAGCAATAAAACCTTAACTAAGGCACTCATCCAGCAACTCCCTATACAGACTTTAATGGAGCAATGGTACTAAAGACTGAGTCTATAAGAGGAGGCTGGTCAATAAGATCTCCAACTAAATTCAGAAGAGACAGTCAGATCAATAGATATGCAAATAATGACACAAAGCACAAAAATAATGAAAAAACCAAAGCCACATGGCTCTAAAATAATCAAACTCCTCAACTAATGCATTCTAAAATACTAAAATGGGCAAGGCGCTGGATGAAGATTTCAAAAGTTAACTAATGAAAATGGTCAGTAATAATAGAGGATATCTGAAGAAGCAAACGAGATCAGTCTAGAGTCTACAGAAAGAGCAACAGAGAGGAGAATGTCAGAAAAATGGACAGGCAAATCCACAACATGGAAGGAAAACTCAGGCTGGAAATTAATATTTTTAAAAAGTCATATAAGAACTGGAATTGAAAAGCGCATCAATAAAGTAAACAAAACAAAGTACTAAGGAAGAAGAACAAGATCAAGGTTCAAATATCAATTTTCAAAAATGAGCAGCACCGACTGCTGTGCCTGAGCCCTGCAATGAGATCAAGAAACTGTCCTGGCTGGTTTTACATCAACCCGACACAAGCTAATGCCATCAGAAAAGAAAGAAGCTTAATTAAAAATTTGCCTCTTTAAGACAGGCTGGAGGTGATTCTCTAAGACATTTTGTTAATTAATGATTGTTCAAAAGAGCCCCGCCCACTGTGGACAGTGGTATCCCTGGGCTGGTGGTGCTGGGTACCATAAAGAAAGCAGGCTAAGCAAGCCATGGAAAGCAAACCCATAAGCAGCTTCTCCACAGTCTCTATCAATTTTTACATTCAGGTTCCTGCCATGTTTCAGTTCCTGTCCTGATTTCCTTTGATGGTGAACAGTGATGTGAAGTAGAACAAACCCTTCATTTCCAAGTTGCTTTTGGTCATGGTGTTGCTGTGATTACACAGTAATAGAATCCCTAATCAAGGCAAAGACCAAATTAGGATAGAAGCACAAGTTGGGGCAATGACAATGACTGAAGGCATAGAAAATCTGCTCAGTGAAATCATAGCACAAATTCCCAGAGAAAGAAATAGACACTTAAACACAGAAGCATTTAGAACCCCAAACAGACAGATACAGAAAAGTCTCTCTCTCTCTCTCTCTCTCTCTCTCTCTCTCTCTCTGTGTGTGTGTGTGTGTGTGTGTGTGTGTGTGTGTTTGCATGCATGCTCATGCATGCATGCATGCTTGTGTTGCATGCACATCTGTGACTGTGTCCCTGTCCATATTAGGGTGGGTGAGGGATACCAACTTATACACAAAGAGAACACATCAGAATAGCATTAGACCTCTTAACAAAAGCCAGGACGGCATAGAACTGTACGGTTCAAGTCCTAAAAGCAAACAACTGCCAACAAAGATTGTTACTTTATCCAGCAACGATACATTGAAAACTGGTGGAGAATGAAAAGCACTTCAAGGCAAGTGGCTCATGACTTCCAAGCCAGCCCTGAAGAAGACAGTTAAGGGGTTAGTACACAGAATGGGATAAAAAAAGACTGTTTCAAGCATACAGGAATGAATGCATTCCAGAAAAAGATGAGCAGAGAAGAAGCCGGGAATCTCTCATGTCTAACACAGTAAGCCAGTATAAGCTCTTCAGACTAATACGGAGAAAGAAGATGACAAATATTAACAAGCCAGAAAAGCCAAGAAAAGCTGTAAGAATTATTAACCATCTCTCAACAATAACCTTACTTGTAAAGGCTTCATCTCTCGCCAGTAAAGAGAAAGAGATTGACTGATTACATTTAAAACAAGACCACAACAAAAAACCAAACAGACAACAATACTTGACACTTGTAGCTGGAGAGATAGCTCTGTAGTTTAGAGCACTAGCTGCTCTTCCAGAGAACCCAAACTTGGTTCTCGGTATATTACAAAGGATATCTCAGAAGCACCTATAATTCTAGCTCCAGAGGACTAGACACCCTCTTCTGGTCTTTGTGGGGACCTGTACACACATAGCACTCAACCATATGGACACATACATATTCACATTTTAAAAAAGGAAAGAAAAATAATTCTTTTTAAAAATTATTTTATTATTATACATAAGTACATTGGGTAGCTGCCTTCAGATGCACTGGGCATCAGATCTCATTACTGGTGGCTATGAGAAACCATGTGGTTGCTAGGATTTGAACTCAGGACCTTTGGAAGAACAGTCAGTGCTCTTACCACTGATCCATCTCATCAGCCCAAGAAAAATAATTCTTAAAGGCACAACAACAACTCTGGCCCCTGTAAAGGGTTGGTCTGATGCTGCTTGTATTCTGATGCTAAATTCTGAAGTTGTTTTTTTCCCCAGCAAGCAGATCCTCACATATAGCAAGTGATGCTATGTGAATCTTGCACCCCAATTTAAATGGTTATAGAAGTCTAGAGCCTGTGATTGGGAAGTGGAGGAAGAAAGGAGATACTTGAGGATCAAATGAGGGGGTTGCAGGTAGAGGAAGGGAGGGGATGAAAGGAGGCAGAGGTGGAGGAGGCAGCCATAAGAGAAGACATGAGTGAGTGACTAGGAGAAACAGCAATTAACAGGGCACTTTATAGCTGGAGAGTAAGTCAGAATAACTCCAAATCTGCCCAATCTAGGCTTAGAGACTGTACATAGAATCCCTGGATTGTGTCTTTTATATGGACTAGCTAGGATTATAAATTTATTTTCCTGGCCCCAAGTACCTGTGACCTCTAAGAAATAGCTCACTCAATAAAAGTCAACTCATGAAGTGAATGGGAATCCCAGAGAGGCTGGAATCAGTATCCTGATCCCTGGTGAATAGAATCCAAACCCAGATTAGAATACATGAAGAAGGTCACTACATATCAATAAAAATAATGCATCA
Source organism: Mus minutoides (assembly GCA_902729485.2). Lineage (NCBI taxonomy): Eukaryota > Metazoa > Chordata > Mammalia > Rodentia > Muridae > Mus > Mus minutoides. The sequence continues at coordinate 1,177,441 of LR749530.1, forward strand.
AGAAGTTATAACTATTTTAAATAAATGCATTGAATGTTGGAGACCTGAGTTTCATAAAGCTAAGAAGTCTGCCTCACAAAAGAGGAGGGCTGGACTCACAGGCCTCTAAGACCTTCCCATATTTAACTATACATTTAAAAAAAAAATCAATCACATCTTACTATTTCTCAAGAGAGCTTTCTTTCCATATTTTGACTTCATCCATTTATGAGGCAAAATGGGGCCAGATCCAGGCTGTTTAACACAGCACTACTACCTGTGGACATCTGGACACCTGGACAGTAGAAAGAATTGTGCATTCAGAGGACATGAGAACATAACGGAGACATAACACACTTTTCCCAAGGGCTTGTCACACCGCCCAAATCTCCCCTTTCACTCTGACTTATTTTCCTCTCGTATGTTACTTTGTCTTAAACAGCAGCGTTCACGTAAATGAAAGACTCCTTTTTCAAATATATCAAATTCTGGCTTCACTGAATTACAGATTCTTACATGATTCGCTTCTTTTCTTTTTATTACAACCAGATTTTCCAAATCATAACACAGATAATTGGGTGTTTCGTGGGCTAGTAGTTTGGCCACACACACTGTCTTTGTGAAGGACCTTGTATCTTCTATTTTGTAGGCATTCACTGCACACTCGTGGGTTCTTTCCTTGGACATTATCTATGGTAAGAACTAAAGATGCCCAGCTTCAGGTTCCAGCTGGCCAGGTAGCCTCAGCAACCTCCTTTCTGTTATTATCATTTCGTCTCACATTCCTGCCAGGGACCTAAGGCTCAGGGTAGGATTTCCTTCAGGACATCCCACCCCAGGGACTCATTCCATAACAGAAAACAAATGGCTGGGGAGACAGTGCGACAGAGACACAGGAGACAGCCGGGCAGAGGCAGGGCTGTGAGAAACATGAGTGACCCCAGATTAGAGGACATTTTTTCAACCAATAAGAAAGCATTATAGCTAGAGTCAAGGTTCTAACCACAAACCTTCCTTCTCCTCTCTCCGAGGAGGAGTGAATCTGCACTCGAAATTTCCTGAGGCTACAAATGAACAGTGGAACACATCCTGACAGCTCTCTCTTGGCCTCAAGGAGACAAATCTCACAAAAAGAATTTCTGGTTCTTATCATCTAGTTGCTCTAAATTTGTTTTTCCAGCATACACTCTGGCTGGCTGTACCTGCAACTGTATTTTTCCACATTCTTGCCAACCCTTAGTAGTGCGAAACTCTCAAAGTTCTCCAATATAACAGTCCAAGAGGGGCATCATCTCTACCATAATCGCATTACTAATGGGAACAGAAACACTGCAGATCTTTCCTAACATAGGGCTTCGTTCCAACAATTGCTGGTTCCTACAGCTGGCTTACTGTCACATTTGGCAGTGTGTGCTTAATTTGATTCACAGCAATCATTTATATATCATAGTTACTGTGTGATGAATATTTTCTCCCAGAAATGTAGCTTTTAAAAATCTGTTGACAATGTCTTAAAATGCTAAAAGCAAAACTGATCAAAATATTATTCATCTATTATGAAACTCAACCTTTAAAATCCTCTGATACAGGAGTTCAACTGCATGCACAGAGGTCTCTCTAATTATCATGTCACACTAGGCATTTTATTTATGATCTGCAATTCTAGTGCAAATTTCCGTCATTCCCAAATAACAAGCGTATCTCTTGATAATTGAAAATGTAATTTCTTCATATTTTAGTCATTTAATCAGGATAATTTGGGGTAGAGATTATTTTTCATATTTATAACCCATTATCCATATCACTCCTCACTTAGAAATCTGCCTTTTGCCTTTTTATTTGGCCATTACTACCTCCTGGGCTTTCCTGTGTACTTGAATCCACTGTGGTATCTACATTCTGTCCCATCTCTCATCTGTCCCTTTTCAATAGCACACGGCTCTTAGTCCTCTGGCTTTAGAAGAAATCTCTGTAACTAAGGGAGGCAGGTAAATGAAGACCTGGTCACTGTGGGACACTGCACAGCAGCCTGATGGGTCAGCTCTTCCTTTAAGAACTCCGGGAGATTCCACCTCACACCAGTAAGAATGGCTAAGATCAAAAATTCAGGTGACAACAGATGCTGGCGTGGATGTGGAGAAAGGGGAACACTCCTCCATTGTTGGTGGGAATGCAAGCTGGTTCAACCACTCTGGAAATCAGTCTGGCGGTTCCTCAGAAAATTGGACATAGTACTACCGGAAGATCCTGCAATACCTCTANAGGTGGAAGAATAACCATGAACTAACTAGTACCCCCTGAGCTCATGTCTCTAGCTGCATATATAGAAGAGGATGGCCTAGTTGGCCATAAGTGGGAAGAGAGGCCCCTTGGTCATGCAGACTTTATATGCCCCAGTACAGGGGAACGCCAGGGCCAAGATGTGGGAGCGGGTGGGTAGGGGAGCAGGGCCGGGAGGGGGAAGGGTATAGGGAACTTTCTGGATAACACATGAAATGTAAATGAAGAAAATATCTAATAAAAGTTGAAAAAAAAAGAAATCCTTTAAGAACCAAAAAAAAAAAAAAGAACTCCGGGAACCACAGAGCTTTGCTGCGACATACCAGTGTCCCTCGGTCTCCAATCCTTTCCTGCTTGCTTTCTTCTTACATACAATGACAACTAGTAAATACCTTGAATATCGAATATCAGATGCTGACTCAGCATGACTTAAAGAAGATACTTGGAGGTTAGGCACGGTGGCACATGCTGGTAACCCTAGCGCTCTGGAGGCAGGGTGGTGGTGTAGGAAACAGTAATATCAAGAGTTCAAGTTCATCCTTGACTGCATAGTGAGTTCAAGGCCTGCCTGAGCAAACTGAGACTTCGTCTTAACCAAAACCAAAGAAATCTAACCTCAATAAATTAACTATTTGTAAGTGTTGCAAAACCCTTTATATCCTTGATGAAAATTCTCCTTAGTTACATACATGACCGCTTTTGGTTTAGAAGCAGCTTACATCTACTCATTTGCCCTTAAGTCCTTTGCTAGAGTTCTCTATGTCCTACGTGAAGAGTTTCCTGCTGAGGCCAGATGCTGCTCCTTGCTTCAGATGTCTTCTGAAGCAGATGTCTATACTGTATGTTCTAACTAGTGTACTATGCTGTTTGTATTCTTCAGTAATTCCAACCTTTTGTGGGGTTTTACTTTCTCTGAGGAACAGGTGTCAGAGGGAGGCTTTCTACATTTGGTGACTGGGACATAGAGCTTTGAAAGTTCCATCCTTTCAGGGACCATCATTTTCCTAGCTCAAGCCCATTTATCTGAGCATCCAGAGAGCTTAGAAACCAAAGAGGAACTGACACATAGTGAAACCTCTCCACCAGAGGCTCTCATCAGCTGCGTCTGGTGAGCTCAGAGACCGATTCACAAACGCAAGGGTACACACAGAACAGAAAATAACAGGGGATGGGCTGGTGAAATGCTTCTGTCTATAAAGATGCTATCCCCAGGCCCACACAGTGGAATGGAAGAGATGACTCCTGAACTTGTTTTCTGACCTCCACATGTGCGCCAAGTCATGCACCCCAAAAAACTGCAATAGAAAACATATGGTAAACAGTGTGTGTGCCACGTGCTCATATGGAAGCAACAATTAGACAGCAATGGTATTTGCTGTCCTTTGCTTTCCAATCCTTAACAGGAGGTGGCAGAGGAGATGAAGCCCACTCCCCAACACTCCCCACCCCCATTTTACAAGGAAGTTTTTAATAACAAGCAAGACAAACAACCATTTTAGGAGAAAACATTTTACCTTTAGAAATGCTGTTTCTTCTAGTTCTATCATTTAATAGAATTAATAAAAAGAATCTCTAAGGATGGTTAGAGATAAATACTATTGACATCTATATCATGTAAGTTATGACAAAAATTATGAATTTGTCTAGAAGTTCTAGATATGTGCTTTGGGATAAAATAATATAACAATAACAATAACACACCTACCAGAAAACAGTTCAAGAGCAACTATTTTTTGTAAAAGGGATACATCCTACCAAATTACAAGATTCTCAGTTTGCTATGTGAAAAATGTAATTTAGAAGGAAGTGTTTGATTTTGCAAATTTTGCTCATCTATAAAAAGACTAAAGTAGATGATGACAAAGTCCGGTCTACTCCTAGAGTCTATGCTCTGCTTTGGAGCTGAGACTGTGGCAGATAGATGACTAAAACATGATGGTACCCTGGCTTGTTACACAGTTGTCTGTCAATCCACTTTTTTTGACTTTTCATCAGCATCACCATCTGCCTTTAAAATGATGGCTCCCCACAGAGAGCTGAGCTGGCTGCTGTAGCTTCTGCCCGAGAGGAAGCACAAGCACGCTCAAGGTTTGTTTAAAGTCGAGCATAACTTGACGTGATCATGCTAGCTTCAGTGTCAGGTTCACTTTGAGAGGAAAGAAGCTCTGGGGGAATTCGGGGGTCTGTGTCCACAGAGGAGGCTGCTGGGCACTAAAGACCAAAAGGAGTATTTCTAGAAAAGCCAAATGGCAGGAAAAGGTGAATACCCCCAACTCTGAGCTTCACTGGAGAGGGAGGAGGTGGATGAGGAGAAAAATGCCTACCACCCATATATAGGGTAGAAGGGGCTTCCAGAGTCAGGAAGGGACCAGACAGTTCATATTTTGCCTGAGTGAATAAGAGACCAAACCTGAGCTAAGTTTAATGATTCTCTGAGACTTTGTTTATGAAAACAGCTTCTACTCCATCTAGTCCCTGACTCAGGACAGCAAAAAACAGGCCACAAGCCTTTTGATGGCCCCTTCAGAATTTGATTTTAAATGATCGGGAAGTTAAAATTTAAAAAGAAACACTAAAAGTTGAGGTTTCTCTTAATGGAAGTCATATCCAGTTTTTAGAATCCTCTGCAGGTGGAGGGCTACAGAAATTGGAGACACTTGTGGCTTGGCATCTGAACAGTTCTGTTCTGCTTTTCTCCTTGCCCTGGCTAGAGAACGCTGGCCTGTTTTGTAATGGTGGGTCCATTTTGCCAGAAGAATTCACATATTTGTGGGTGGAGTCAGTTGGGAAGCTGGGAGATCTGTCAAAAGTCTGCATAGGCCAAACACTGCAAGGACTGCCAGGGATTGAAAACTAATACCTCGGAGGTTAGCAAATTTCCAGTGTGCATGGAGCCAAAGGTACGCCTTGAGGAGTCAGGCAAGTAGTAGACCATTATAGAGAAGGGCGAGAGGGGAGGCGGATGAGTGTGACCCAGGTTCTTTCATGACACCCATCATGCTACTGGGAGCCTCAGAGACCTCCCTGTGGTCACACTGCATTGTGAAATTGGTTCTCTTGAACTGAAACATTACCTCCGGCAAAGAAGAGGGATGGGGGGGGGGCGGTTATATAACTCAGGAAGTTAACTAGACCTACAAGCTCCTGCCCACATGATTAAAAGAAGCAAAGCCCACCTGCCTCCCCAAGGTCACTTAAGCAGGAAACTGTTAGAGCAGTGGAGAATCTGTGCAGAGAGCAGCATAGCTGCAGCCTTGGGGAACGTCAGTCATGCTGGGATGGGCTATTAGGTGATGCAAATGCGTTCTCTTCCAGGCTCCTGTAAATCACCCCTATAGACTCAATGCTTTAAACTCACACTAGATTTGAGTGGAATGTTGTTGTTGTTGTTGTTGTTGTTGTTGTTACTATTGGTGGCCTAAAGGGGATGAATAAACACTTTTCCACAACTCCCCAGTGGATTGTTCTCTGTTCATCATCAGGCTGTAAACACAGGGGTGTCTGGTTAATCCTTGGATACTGAGGGATATAATTGTTCAGACAACTAAGTCAATGCACATAAATTAAGAGCATATAGAAAGTTCAGTTTGAATTAGTATGTCTCAGTGTTTTATGTCTCTCTAAGGAAGTGATCTAAAGTTACTAACACAACAACCTGCCCCTTCTACACCTATAGACATATGGAGAATATATTGTTTGTCTATGTTCTGGGGACTAAAGAATAAAGGTTAAGACTTCAGAATGCCTGGCTTGGAGTGGCAACATAGCCCTAGCTTGTTTACACACACACACACACACACATACACACACACACACACACACACACTATATATATATATATATATATATATATATATATATATATATATATATATATATATATATATATATAAAGAGAGAGAGAGAGAGAGAGAGAGAGAGAGAGACTTAGTACCTATGCCTGCTTAAGTATGTGGAAGCCCAAGGTCAACACTGCCAACTTCCTTCAATCCTCTTTACCTTATCTTTGAGACAGGGTCTCTCACTGAATCTAGAATTCACTGAATAGCTGGACTAACTGGCTAGCAAACTCTAGGAATATATCCATCTCAGCATCCTATCCCACAGAGCTTGGGTTACAGACACAAGCTACTGTGGACCATCTGTTTTTTTCCCCGTGCATGCTTCAGATCTTAATGTAGGCCCAAGTGCTTGCGGAGCAAAGAAAGATTTTACTGACAAAGCCATCTCTCCAGTTCTGGCATGAGCTCACTCTTGAGAGTTAGATGTCTGGTGAGTGTATTAGAAATCACAATGTCATGTCTCCACAATGGTGTGGAGAACACTGAAATGCTAGCTGTCACTTTCTGGCAATTGGTTGGCCAAATACCTTCACACTGGAAATGATAATACTTACCTTTTACAGGACACTGGATTGTCACATTTGCTCGAACGGCTGCCTCCACAGTACCTCCCACAACAACAGACAGATGACTGTGCTCTGGTTTGGTGACATTTCTTTCAATAGACAAGATGACAGGTGCCTCTTAAATCAAAAGGAGAAGAAACTGTGTTAGGTTTAAGCCCCTGTTCAATGGCAAACATCATTGATTTTTTGAAAGCAGGGAAGACTGCTGGCCTCTTTATCCTCCATGGTGAATCGCACAGATTGCACACACATAACTACAGGTACTTAGTCTAGAGATGATGGATAGGCAAATGATGGATGGATGGATAGATGGATGGATGGATGGATGGATGGATGGATGGATGATGGATGGATAGGTAGATGCATATGGACATTCAGGTACTTTGCAACAATCGTGTAAAAAGTGAAGATGTCTTAGCTTCATAACCAAAATTAAAGTTAACCCCTCTTTGATAGTTTCACAAAGAAAAACTCACTTCTCAAGATGCAAAATTCCTTGGCAGATCAGATTAGCATCTGTCACATATAGCCTTGGTTGAGTTGATACAAGCCCAAAACTCGAGGGATTGTGACCATCTGACACTTTATGGGAGGAGGGATGTGGGGTAGGGCAGTGGATCCTGATCTATCCTGTTGCCCTTGGTGATTGTTTTTCAGGATGCAAAGGCTCTTCAAGACCCTTCCCACTAAGGTAAGAGTAAGCCAAATTCAGTTAATATGTGTACAAAGCACCACACTGCTCTCTGCTCAGCAGCCACTAGACCAGAGCTCATTTGTAATAAAAGCAAAGCTTGCTGGTGCACAAGGTGGTACAGGCAGACACTTCAGCAACAATGTACTTCCTAACATAAGGTTTTCTTTTAGGGTCAGAGACAGGTTACCTTGCCCATTGCAGAATAAATGTTCAAGGCTTATTTGAAGTTGTACTGGGGAAGACCAGGTAGGCAGGAGCTCACAACTCCTGTAGACCTTCTCCTAACCATGTACACATGCAAACTTTCTGCCTGCTGGGCTTTATTAGGAGTCCCAGTAAAAGTACACAGTGGTTTCATAGCCATTCACCTCATAGTATGTGGCTGAGAGACACTCCTTCTTATACTATCTAAATAAATGCATGTCCACTTAAAACAACAGGTTTCTATTTTGTTTTGTTTGTTGTTGCTTTTATTGAAAGGAAGTTGCTGTGGCACCTCCTTTAAGACACCTTTATATACTGCAAAAATTCTTCACATATGAACTCCAATGAGGCTATCTCAAGTGCGTTAGCACCATTTGGAGAAGTCAGAATTTGGCATTCTAATTAACATGAAACAAATAGCCACATAAAACCTGCACAGAAGACATAATAAAGAGAAAGCCACAGGGTCAGGAATTCATTCAAGGACTTTCACTCCTTGAAATTCCATACTTAATGGACTCACTCATTAACTCAGTCAGGACACATGCTTTGTCCACCTATGTGCATATTTCTGTGAGGCAGACAAGGGAAATGTAGAATAAGAACACATGCTCTCTTGATCTCAAGAAGCCTGGGCTATGGAAACTTCCATTCTTTCTCAGAATGCCCGGGGGCAGCAGAAGATTATCCTGAAGAAAAAAATAATGGGACTTCTGTGGCTGCAAGAGGTCTTTGGTTGTCTCTGGGCATCCTCTGGCTCATAAGGACCTCACATCAGCTCTACCAGAAGTCTAGGTTATCTGAGGATGGACTTAGGAGCAGACTTAGGAGCACTGGTAGAGGAAGCATCACCTATTCGCTACATGAACTACATGGTTCTGTGCTTGTTTTAAAGGAGCTACTGAGTACAGGACACAGCCTCCAGGAGAAACTAAAGGCCTGAAGGCTCTACCTTGGGAAGGCAGACAGCCTCTGGTTGTCCCGACTCAAGAACCTTTCTACACCAATGGGTCCAACTTTCTCAGCTTGTGGATGACAAGGGCCTGCCACATAGCTCAGCATCCAGGTGACCAAACTGCGTTCTAACCCCTGATATTGTCTCTATTCTTATCTTAGTCCATGTAATTGACAAAGCAGAAGAAGAGAGAATAATGATCAAGAGAGTGTCTCTCCTGTTTCCTTCCAGCCCCAGAATAGGGTCTTGCCACAAGGAATTGCTGCCTATAAGTTAAATAGGTAAAAGTGATCTTCTCTTGTAAGAAGCACTTTGATACAAAATGTCAATGCTCAATGCCTGTGAAGATACAGGCTGGTACAAAGTCATGACCCATGGGTAGGTAGTGGTGGCTAAGGATTAGCTGCTGTGACATTGAGAGGAAAGAGCCAGCTTTAGGGATTCTCCTTCCTCGCCTGATGGAACTTTAAAAAGTCTATAACATCCACATTGCTAATTAACCTTCTTTTCACTAATCCCAAATTTGTTGAAAGTAAGTCTTACAGACACTGTTTCTGGAGACCTAGGAACATGTTTAAAGGCCAAGCATCAAACTCATTCCAAATCTACTAAGGCAGCATTCTAGGTTCATCCAGCAACCTGTGTTTAGACAAGCCCTACCACTATTGTGACACAGTCAAGTTTAGAGTTTTAGCATTTCTGATGATAGACAAAACAGCAACCACAAGACCACCGAATGCTCTAGGTGTCACCCAGAGGCATTACCTGCATATAGCACCAGTGAGCTTTCCACGTCAGAACCGAGATGAGTGGCTACAGAACATTCATATATCCCTTGCTCTTTCCTTGTAGGATTTCGTATCTGCATCTTCCCAGTTTCATCCAAAATGATCCTGTAAAAGAGTTACAGTGAGACTATACACAAGTAACAGACATGATTCCTGTAGAGCCATTGTGGGTTAGGGAGAAGCATGGAGCCCTAATGATGATCATGTCTAGTTCTCTGCCTAGAGGAAGAAACGGTATCTGGAAGAGTGAGAGAGGCTTTCTTCTTGCCTTAGAGTGTGCTTTCAGCAGGATGGGATTTGGACATACATACTGGCTTTCCAACTCTTCTACGGGCAAGCCTCTCCTCCTTGAGTGATAGGATGTGATTGACTTGCCCGACTTTAAGGTTAGGTCTCCACCTAGGCCAGTGACTATTCTCTTGACCTTGAGTTTTTCATTAATGTGTCTTTATCATTCTTTAACAATACTAAACAAATTAAACTAGTCCCAGAAAGCCAAATATCCTCTTTTTTCTAATTTGTTGTTTCTAGATTTTTGTCTAGATACATAAACACACACACACACACACACACACACACAGACACACACACACACACAGCATTTCTTCTTAGGAGTAGAAATTTGAAGATGTTTCCAAGAAAACTAAACTGGGCACCACTATGGTCCTACCAGGGGACTCTTGGTACTCACTTCACAGAGGGCTGCAGCAGCGCTCCATCCTTGGTCCATGTGTATGTGGCCTCCCTACTGGGGGTAACGAGGCTGCAGAGAATATTGATGACCTCCGTGTTTTCTGTAATGTACACTGTATCCCCAATCCTTGTACTCATTGTTTTCTTAAATGAAACTGAAGGGGGTAGAGTTTGCCTCATGAGAACAGGTCCTTTTGGCTTAAAAGTCAGCTTGCCTGAGGTTTTCACGGTGGGGCTTTTAGGAACTCTTCCTGTCTCCCCTCTGAGCTGAGCCTCAGGTGCATCTTCCTCACGGATGCCCTTCCACTGCACAGGCGCTGGCTGAGCCTTGGCCAACTCAGCTACCAGCTGATAGATCATCTGGGATGCGAGGTCGTCACTGGCCTCTCCGGTCTCCATAAGCTGGCTCATGTTTCTTATAAGCTCATCAAATTGGGCTGTGTCCATGCTGTATGCTCCCTGTTTCATGGCAGCTTCAAACTGCTTGTTCTTAAACTCCCAGGAGTTATCATTTCCTTCAGAGGTCCTGCATGGCCCAAACAGGGCTCTTAAGAAAGGCTGCTTATTGATTTCACCACTGTGCAGATGAAGGTCATTTTTGTTATTCCACATCTGGCGCATTTTATGCCATGTGGCTCCCAAACTATTGGCTTCATTATGGTCCACCCCAGGGTGACCCCTCACATGCTCTCGTAGGGACGGGTGTGCGATGAGTCGGTTGTCAGTCCCAATGAGCTTGAGAACGATAGTCTCCTGTGCAGAGCCTGCGATGCATCTGTATACACCAATGTCAGGAGCAGCAAGACTATGGATTTTCAGTGATCCTGACTTGGTGATGCCAAGCTGCTTAGAGTTCTTCAGACAATGGCCGTCCTTCTCCCACTGGATTAGAGACTTCTGGAAGTGTCGTACTGGGCATTTGATGATCACAGATGTATTGAGCAGCAAGTAGGCTCTACTGCCAACAGTCAGGTTGATCCTCTTCTCCTCCCTTGTCTGGATATAGACTCTCCGGACACCAAGAATTTGCGGGCCCCTCTCTCCAACTCTTGTCTTTGTCCCCAGTTTTGCTTCTGCAAGGAAAAAAGGAAAGGAAAGAAATAGAAAGAAATCACTCACAAGTAAAGGTTATTGACTGAAAATGTCTGAGGCCAATTGAGCTAGGCCTACTAATGTCTGTCTGTATGCCCTTTCTCTAAGTCTTTAGAAACATGAGAATTAAAACATGAAAAATATCTTACATCCATATCTTGGAGTAACCTCACATATGTCTAGTACTTTAGCAAGAATGAATGCAAGTTTGAGCATGTTGCTTGTGTATATTTACTTTATGTTGCTTGCATGTGATATCTATTTGAGAATCCCAGCTCTTGTCTGCAAAATGAAAACGGTGTTAGGATTCTCATCAGAAGAGCGTGAGCATTAAGTCCATTTTCTTAGATCACATGCACCTTGCAGTAGTAGACACACATAGGGCTCTCATATTTGATACCTTCAACCACCAGCCAGATGGCAAAGGAAGCCCAGAGGCCACAGGACAGACTAAGAGGAAACCAGAGTTGGAACAGAGCCTCATTTGCTCTCAGACATTGACTCTTGTTAATGGGTCGAGACCAAGGGGAATGCAAGCTCAATATGTCCCCAATGGTGACAGCTTTCACACTTGTTCTACTGAAGGGAAGCTCATGTGGGGATGTGGGAAGAAGTCTGATTACTCTTTGATAACATGTGCTGGTCCCTGGGCAGATCACAGGATACGGGACTGAGGGCTAGTAGGCACTGGCAAGTGGAGGGAGTGAGGCATTGCTAGATTCGGAAGATCATGACGTTGATTTACTTAAAGATATTACTCTATTACCAGTCCTGGAAGAGTCACTCTGGGAGACTATCACCACACCGAGGCTCTCAGGAACAGGCCACCAACAACCTGTGACAAACTCATTACTTTCCCTTTGGAATCTTACCAAGAGCCTTCCTTCCCTAAGAAGCTATTCTCGGTTGCGTTTGTGTCTTACATTGGGCCTGAGTCACTCACTTGAGTTCAGAGCCCAGGTCTCCTTGTGCCTCACCATGTGACTCCTACAAGATATCTGATTTTATTTTTTCTTAAAGAAATAATGATTGTACCTGCCTTACAAGATTGTCCTGAAAATCATGAATGACTGTCTATAACAAGTTTACAGACAGGGCTAGGCACAAACTATAAACTCGAAAATATTAAGTTAAGGGTTTGGGTTGTCCTAAACTGAATAGAAAACCAGTTGATAGACACAACAGAATGAAGAATTTGAGCTTTTAAAGAGCCACGCCCGAGCTGGTGCCTGGCACGGAATATTTACGGGTGAGCAGCTCCAGTGCAGCTGGACCCTACGGGGTGCTGCTGGCCTTTAGGTGGCGCATGGGACACCCTTCCTAACCATCTCCAACCCTACTAAACCCCGAAATGGTCAAAAGAAAGAGCAAGGAAAAGCATCTTCAAGAAAATCCATTTTATCTAAACCCAGGACACTGTTCAGGTCCTAAACATGGCATCTATTCTAAAATGATGTCTTATGAGGAGCCATGGCACAGCTGGACTTGGCCTCCCTCGTCCATAGACTTCAATTATGGAGAGGCTAAGTGGATGTAAGACAATATCTTTTGGGTTGAGGAAGGATCAGGGCAGATTTGAGGTGAGAGGAAAGAGGAAAGTCAAAAGGACAGTGCCAACCCAGCCTTACTGTTAACAGTGGATAAAAAATGAGATCACTCACAACAAAATGGCAGCATGGTCATGGGTAAACAGCTGCTCTGGAAATTTTAGTGTGACTTCTTAGTAAGTGTGGGTGTCCCACACCATTGTACAGCTTATTTTAGATAGCATAAACATTCCTGTCTCACTGGCAGGGTCACATTATTTATTCTTACATATCCCAGTAACTCAAGTCAGAGAACAAAAAGCAGACCAGAAAATCACTTGAAAGTAATTCTCTAAGGTTAGAGATAACCAGGGACTCTCACCCCAAATCTGCCCTGATCCTTCCTCAAATTGAAAAAAAAATGGTCTTGCATATGATTAGCCTCTCCATAATTGAGGTCTATGGACAAGGGAAGCCAAGCCCATCTGGCAACAGGGTTAATTAAGTGGATCACCAGAAAAGCCAGATAAGTAGACTGGTTTCTAGCTCAAGAGCAGAGGTTGGGAAGTAATAGGGATATATGGAAGTTCCAGAGGCCACCGTGAGGCATTAACCAAATAAGGCACAAGGACAGGAAGCTTGGGGGCCATCCCACCATTGTGATGGCATGGAAGAAGTGTTGAGTTAGGAAGTGTAGCTATTTGGTATCAGTGGGGTCATCAATGATGAACTCGATTGCCCCATGTATTGGCAAATGTTAGTAAGGAAGATAGGACCTGGTGGTGTGTCCTCCAGTAAAATAGAAAGTATCTTGAAGACCTACCTATTGAGCTTTATAATGTCTAAGGAGAAAGGTTAAAATGGCATCCATAGGAAGGGAGAACACAGAAGCAGTGAAGACAGGAGGAAAGTACCCTGCTCCTCACCTGGCCCTAAGATGCAGTGCTGGAGAGAAAGAATGATCTATAAATGTTAGAGAGAGCCGATCACAGCATGGCCAAGCAAGTGCCATTTTTCAGAGGTGATGGCCGGAGGTCAGAGAGTGGCTCAGGGTGGCTGGCTCTTGTTAGGAGCATCCTGTCTCCTGTTGCTTCTACAGCCTACATGGTCAACAGGCTATAGATTATAGTGGGGTAAAGAAAAATGCTTTATTTTTCTTGTTTTGTTTTCCTCCCGAATGCTCATGAAATTCTTCTCTCCCCTAAATGCCATGATTTATAATCCAATCCTGTCTATCGCGTGTCCTAATGACCACGATGTATTGTCCACATGGTATTTTGTCTATTTTTAAGGAGCCTGCTGGCTATGACATTAATTTCCCTTTCCTCTAAGGCACTTTACAGCCTAGTCGCCCTGATAAAAATCAGGTAGGTAAGAGACTAAAACAAACACCACGCCGTGCCATTTGCCGCAGACATTCCTGATTTCCAAGAGGCTTTAAAGCTTGGAGTCTCAGGGTTTTAGGATGTCAAGATTCTGAAAATATGTTTTCAAACTATTCCCAGAAAAAAAAAAAGTTAGTGTCCATGAGTCAGCAGAGAGCAGCAGCTAAGAGCGTGGGCTCAAGAGTCAGTCAGACTGTGGTCAGACAGGCCGAAGGGGCCAGTTGGCAGTCATGGAGTCTAGGGTAAAACTCAGGTCTCGCTTCAGTCCTTCATGCCTTGTCTTTAAATGAGGGTAACGTCTGACTCTCAGCATTGCCAGGGAGACTCAACGAGATGAAAATGAAAGGTGCTTCCTGTTGAAGGTTGTCAACAAGTCGCGTTATTTTTCAATTGAACTTCATGCTTGGATCGCATTGTTTTGTACATTTCTCCAGGAAAGATGTCAATAAACTAAGGGCACACACACAAGCAACAGCAAAATAACAATAGTTCATTTCTGATTTTTTCCTCACTACAGGCTACCTGATGCAATGTATACTATTTTATAGGGGCATGAAGACAAGAGCAATAATAAAACAGCAGGAATGGGCCCCAGAGGCTGTCACCTCCAGGTCCCCACTCCCTTCTTACGAAGCTGTGACAGTCCTAATTTCAGAGGTTGTGTCTTTCCTACATGACACATACATGTGAATGCGTAGATATGCATCCTCTTACATACACTAATATGCTTTGAATAGAATGAAAGCATGCTTTTGGCGTCATAGCAAGCTTATGATTTATAGTTAATTGGCAATATACCCAAACTGCCGTTTATTAAAAGCATGTTTTTATGCTGATATTGTATTATACAGAAAAAAACAAAAAAGACCTTTTATCAAATACTCAGCTCTTCTACTCTTAATATTGTGAATACAGATATATTCCTGGCAAAGAAAGCCAAGAAGCAATTCAGCTTAATTCCTGCAAAGCACACTCATGAGCAGACATTCCTTACAACGGATTGTCCTGAAAACTAGCTCTCCCCCATTCTACCTTTCACCACTAAAAGCAAGTTGGAGTTTTCCTTGGACTGCTTTACCCAGGCAGATGAGATAGGCTGAGGATGAAAACAGAAGAGAAGAAACCAAAGCATGGATGACGTGGCACACTTACTACTACTGCACATGGGCATCTGGCATGGTCTCACGAGGGGGAGCCCCGGCAGATCCCTGCACAGCGTCTCAGCTACTGGGACTCTTCGGCCTTTGGCAGTCAGCTTTTGACACACCTGCTTTCTTCTCTGGAATCCAACCCCGCAGGTGACAGAGCACTGCAATTAGAGTAGATAGTTAGAGCTCCCACATACCGCCTGCACGGGGGGCAACACAGGCCTGCCTGCAGGGGGGAGCACAGGCCAGCCTGCGGGGGAGGGAGGACAGCATAGGCTAGCCTGCGGAGGGCAGCTCAGTCTCCAAGGACGATTTTCACTCTATAGCTGTATAGCTTCTCATCTCAACTTCTCTCCCTTCTCTCTCTCTCCCTCTCTCTCTCTCTCTCTCTCTCTCTCTCTCTCTCTCTTCCTGTAATTTCCCCCCTTTCCTTATTTTCTTTCTTTCTTCAGTCTCTTCTTTCTGAGATTAGCAAGTAACTGACAGAAACCTATTGTAGAATTTATGATTTCATTTCTGACGTTAGAAGTGATGCTTACTTGCTGTGCCCAGAAGGTGAACCGGTCTCCATTCTAGAGATGCAAGCGAGAATATCTATAAGTTATAACAAAGACTGTAATTTATCAGCATCTCAGGTGGTTCTAGTCTGTACCCATCCTAGACAGGCTCTCCCCCTGTGGTTGCCAGAACACTGTCCAAGAATAGTCATGTGAGAATTCTGAGGGCTTGTAAGAGAACTCCAAGAAACAGAGGAAAGAGAAAAACCTAAGACCTGAAAGCAACCAGAGAAGACAGAGGAACACTCACGACTGTGCAGTAGAACTGACAAGAACTTTTGGATGTGCCCCTAAGGGTACAGGAAGCAACTTTACAGTCAAATGGGACTTCATCGAGCTAAGAAGCGTCTGCACCACAAAGAAAAGGAAACTATTTTCAGAATGGAGAGATGACCCACAAAAGGAGAGAAAAGGTTTATACCCTATGTCTTTGAGAAGTGTGTAACTCAACACACATGTGTGATGCATAAATCCCAGTGAGCAAATCTAAGTAGTACCATTAATCAATGGGCAATTCACCTTTTTAAGAGAAGACATCCATATGACCAAGGGGCACATGAATGATTTTCATTATACCATAATGAGATATTACCTTACTCTCTCGTAGGACTAATTTCATCAAAAAGACAAAAGGTAACAAGTTCTGGTGAGGGTGTGGAGAAAAGGGACCCTGCCATTCCATTGGTCCACAGGAATGTAAATTAATGTACCCATTATGGGAAACAGTATGGAATTTTCTAAAAAAAAATTAAAATAGAAGCAGCACATGTTCGAGCAATGCCACCAGTGGATATTTATCTGGAGGAAATGAAATCAGTATGCTGAGAAGGAATCTGCCTTCCCTCGTGTGTGCACTTCACAGCAGCTGAAAGAAGAAGAGCATCAAAAATAAGTGGATAAAGAGACCATGGCGCATTTATATCATAGAATACATACGTATTCTGACACAGGAACAGAACCCTGTCACCGGTGACAACATGGATGGAAACTGGGGGTCATTATGTTAAGCAAAATGAACCAGCACAGAATGACAAGTGCCAATATAAGAATTCTGTAGCCTGGCAAGTCAGGGCAGGGGCAGAAGGATGGGGACAGGCTGATAACTAGGTTACAGGTAGGTAGGAGCAGGAAGTTCTGGTGTGCTAACATCCTGTAGGATGACTACACATAGTGATAATGAACTTACATTTAATAAAATTAGAAGGATTTTTTGGTTTTGTCTTAATGAAATGATATACATTGAGGAGATAGACATATTTACTCTGTCTTAAACAGTAGTCCTCCCCCAACCCAATATACATTTCACATTTTCTATATCAGTGAGCAAAATAAAATGGGGGGTAATGTATCATTGGATATTTTTGAAAGTCTTCTAAGATCCATATGTACAGGCATGGTCCCTAAAGTGGTGCTAATGGGAAGAGCTGTACCTTAAAGGGATGGGATCTGAAGGGATCCTTAGATCTCTGGGAGTATACCCTTAAAAGAGATCCGCAGACCCTTCTTATCTATGACACCAGCTCCTAGATTGAGATCTGATCACTCTCTCATACCTGCTTTGTCCACTACACTCTCTAAAGGTGAATGATGCAAACTTCTATTCCCAAAATAGCATTAATACTCAGTGATCACCTCAGGCACATGCAGTTCTAATCTAAGGCATTCATGAAACCTTATTAAGTACATAAGGGGAAAACTGAAAAGAAGAAGCTGTTGTAGGTTTGGTATTTTTTTTAACCCATAATTAATTTCAAAAGGAATACTCTGAAGTCACTATAGAAGATTAAAGAAACATGAAACTTGGACACTTATTTTAATGGCATTGTTTTAACTTGAGAGAATAACAAGGGCCTTCTGCTAAGCATGACAAGAGAAGTAAGCCCACTTTGGTTACAATATCACTTCCTTCCAAATTCCCAGTTTGTGCATTATGTTACAGGTGATGTTAAGGCTTCTGCTATTTGCATTCTGCTCTGTCAATTGCTGGTTAGTTTTAATTTTATACTTAAATGTTTCACCACTTATTTTCCTTAAACAACAACAACAACAACAACAACGTGATTGACTTAGGGTCTGTGATTTGAGTCAACTTTACAACATTTTGGTCCTCTGGGTTCATCAAGAAAGCATAGGGTTCATCAGGAAGGTGTATCAGACAGTTCTCTGACCTACTCTTGTTACCTGTTCACATGAAGAGCAACCATTATGGAATGAATACTCTGTCAAGCCTTCCATACTCACATCCTGCTACTTTGTCTCCTTGCATTGAATACTCATGGCAAACAAGGGGCTTTCCTTATTGTTCTGTTTACATCTTCTGCTCTTATGCCTTTGGGCTCTTAACTAAAGATAACACCCAGGTAGGCTGTCTTCCAGTGTGTATTTTCTTAGCATATAATAGTTTATGATTTGCTCATGAGCTTTTATTAAAGGAGGTCAATGGTTCCTATTTGATCTCAATAGTGAGAGTTCATTTAACAAACACTGGTGAGGCAGTGTGCTTGCCTGCCTCCACAGCCACCAGTGCTTCTAAAAATAGTGTCCATCTGACTTGGTGGCTCCCGTTTCAATCATCTCACTGCACCTATTCTATTTTGTGTACCATCTCTCTGATCACAACTTCTTATTTTGTTGTTATTGCTTATGAATCAATCTTTGCTTGTGTTATTGTACAATTTTTATTATGCCTACTTATTATCAATACACACACACACACACACACACACACACACACACAAACTTAGGGCTGAGTACTCCAAAGTGTCTCTCTGTGCACATTGTGAGTCTCTGTGTTAGTTTCCATCTACTGCAAGAAGAATCTTCTCTAACAAGGGTTGAGGGAGGCGATGACCTGTGGATATAACAATATGTCATCCTATGTTTCTTTAGCAGAATAACAGTAGTAAGTTTTTCACTAAGGCCCATGACTGACTATTCTCAGTTTCTTGGCCACTTTAGTAACAAATATGAGCTTCATCTCATGGACTGGGCCTTAAGTCCAAACAAAAGGTGGTTGGTTATTCTCATGAGGTTTGTCCGATTATTTGTACCACCTATACCTTGCTGGCAGGTCTCCAGTGTAAGTCACAGGGTTTGTAGCTGGATGGTATCAATGATCACTGTTCTTCTCTAGTAGCAAGCAATGTACCTTCCAGCATCATGAATGCTACCCAGTAGGGGTGAAGCTTCTAGCTGGATACCAGCTCAATTTCTCCATGTTCAATGACATAACTAAGTTTATCTTCAGCTGTAGGACTTATCATGAGGTTATGGAGAGTAACCAATATCCCTGGGAATAGCCTATAATGCTTGGGGAGAGGTCTTGGAGATCCCATTGGCACTGGAGTTTTTAATGTAGTGATTTAGGATCTCTAGTCTAGGCACTGTCTTACCCATTATATGCTGATTCCACTTAAATTTCTTTCATGTATGTATTAGATAGCATACACAAAACAAACTCCATGGGTCTTGTGAACTTTTATTTTGTGTTGTTGTTGTTTTAATTTTGTTTTGGAGGGGGGACAGGGAGAGGGAGAGGGAGAGCGGGAGTAAGAGGGGGAGGGGAGGGGAAGGGAGGGAAGGGGAGGGGAGGGAAGGGGGAGGAGGGAGGGAGAGAGAGAGAGAGAGAGAGAGAGAGAGAGAGAGAGAGAGAGAGAGAGAACATGATGTTAAGGAGAAGGTAGGATATGGGAAGGGAAGGGGGAGGGAAATAAAACAATACATTGTATAAAATATTTTAAGTAAAAAATAAGTTAACAAGCATTTTTAAAATAGGTTTTATTTTTGTTCTTGGCTCTACCTTGTCTGTTCCTGTTGTATTTCCATCTCTTTCTAGTCTCTTCTAATCACCATAAAATCTCAGACCTCACTTTTAAGCCATTTTCCCCTGGACCTAAAGATGGTGATTTCTTTGTGAATACAGCACCCGCTTGTCCTTCTCTCTGGGGAGTGCCTTATTCAGTGGCTTGCGTGACTCTGCTTGGAATGGCTCCCTGCACCCTGAGTCTTCCTACTCTAATCTTCATCGTTGCAATAATGCACACATTCATGCTGCTGCTCTGAAAGCATCCATCTATAGACGGACAGAACATACATAGAGGATGAGCTAATACACTTCCCATGGCTTGTCATCAAGACCCTATCATCAAATCATTTATTTCCTTTACCCACAACTCTGTTCAGGTTGACAGCATTTGATTGGTTGCTGGGACTAAGGAAGGAGGTTTTAAATTATGTAATGCAATAGTAATTCAGCTAATGCTGCCTCCATTTCTCCCTTCACACCATTTCATCTTTGGTATCTTTCCTCCACAAGGAGGTATATAAATGTGGTCTCTACTCCAGCTCTTGCTTCTCCACAGTTCTTCAGTGACAGTCCCAACTCCTGTGGTTAACACATGATCCTTAAGCTACTATCTCTGTAATTAAAGATCAGGCCTTCAAGGTTTGCCACACTTAGTCCTGTGGAAACCTGTATCCCTCTTGGTACCCAAGGAAATATTTGTCATCACTCAACTTTCCTTCTCATTTTGAGCCACATTTTTATGGCAGGTGTATTTTGGGATGTATAGTTTAGAACTGCAACCATTTCACTGTTCATAGACGATAGAGATTTTCTCTTATTATTCTCCTTCTGATTTGTTGTTTTTGAGTTTCAAAGATGAGTGATTTTTTAAATGCCATTACTGTCATGTTTAAAAGAAAATATACACCTAAAATTTCCATATAATAAATGTAAACATCAACTTTTTCTTAATTACCACTGAACCAATTTTGTTCAAATAACATGGTGGTAAAACAACTGTCAAACTTTCTTTTCATTAGACATCTCTAATGATGGGGGTATGTTCGATGCACCTCCTAACCCCCTTTTGTATAGCAGGATCATTTGTAATTCCTTTTATTAAAATAAAGACTTACAGAATGTTCAGAACTGTAGGAGAGGTGACATATTTTGGTCCCTCAATTTCACAGATAAGGTCTCAACCTTGTGATGAAACATCGATGATCTCACTGAAGATGTTTGGCAGATTCTCCAGGAAGACCTTTAAATAATATCATGTCCTAAATTCTTGCATCTCAGCAAATGTTAGTCTAAAGCCTTTCAATTTGAAGGTCAGTTGGACAGGGTATAAAATTGTTCACTCACATTAATCTTAATTATGCTACTCTTTTGTTTTCCAGTACAGAGTAGCATTGCTGAGATATCTGATGCTAGTACAGTTTTATTTCTCTAAAAAGCAACTTGATCCTCTTGTCCAGGTGCAAAAAACCACATATCATTTTTTAATCTTTAAAATGGAGTCATTTTAGTAAGATCTGTCTTAATAATTATCATTTCCAGTTTTTGTCATTATACCCAGGTTTCCCAGGTATAGGGAGTACTCCTTCAGTGTGGCAATTTCAGCCTTTTATCCTGTTCTATCCTATTATTAGGTGATTTTCTTAGGTGGTGATTTATATTCATTAGATTATACTCCCTTTACTTTTCATATTTATCCTTTTTATTTCTGTTTAATTTTTTGCACATATTGTTAATTATATTATCTATGTCTAGTCATTCCTGAGATCTTTCTAGTTAAGTAAAAATTTTGAAAGAAACTCACCCTTAGTTTTCTAATTCTTTCCTGAAGCCTGTTTGCTATATTTTTACACTACTTTATTTCTATTTATCTACTTCATTAGATTTTATATTTTAATTTATTTCTGTAGTTTTCTTAGTTTTATTTAATCTCATTTTGTAGCATTAAGTTATATTTTATACGATTCAAGGACAAAAATTGTATTATGCTGGTATGCTAATCCTATTGCCTTTTAGTGATCATTGCAGTTTGCTGATGCTCCCATATACATCACTAGCCCTCTGTGCTTTTAGAGAATAAAAGTATAAGGTAGTAGACTATTTCAGAATGTTATCTTCATGTTAAGCACTCCTTCTGGCCTCTGGTGTTAAAATGTTGTCCACAATTTAGCCACAGTTTTGATGTTGTTTTCTCTAGATGCTCGAAAGGAAACGAACATTCACTTTTCCTTAACCCCATGTCACCCTCCTTCCAGATGTAAGTTTCTAGCACATCCTTTGAAGGGCCAGGTGGTCATTCTTCACTCACACACTTCTGTTGGGTTCACTGGCACCACTTTGCTCACTCTACTCAGGGTTCTAATCAGAATAGGATCATTTCTTTGGCTGGGTATAAGTTGTTGGTTTCCATGCTCAATGGCTCTTGGCCCTACATCTCTTCCTTCTCACCACCTGGTGGCTGGATTTGTAGTTTCTGCTATTTAGTTTGGTTTGGCCTTTGCCCCTTATGTTGTTTATGTGAAAATTACCTCTATCCTTTTCCTTTTGCAATCCTAATGGTTTTATTTTTATTTCATGTTCTTTTTTTTTTTTAACGAGGGATTAGAAGACATTAAAGATCAGTGCTGCCACCATAAAGTTGCTTCTTTAGAAGCCTATTAATTACTTTAAAGGAACTGTTAAAAATATACATTTAGACACCTTGGTACTGTCTATGGCTGAAACTACCACTTATAGGTTGATGATACCTACATTCACAACATTGGCACAAATCCCTCCTATGCTGCAATTATTTTCGAGACCTTTAAAGACCCTCAAATTGTTTGTGTTTCAATAAAGCCTATTTTGTCTTACTTTTATGTCACCTCCTGAATATTTCTTTTCTTTCTCTACTTAACTTTAAGATCAGTGCCACACTATCCATTAGCTCACCTAGACAAAAATATAGAACTTCTCTCTTTTTTTGCTCATTCACTGTCAAAATGTGTCAGTTATGTTTTCCAAGACTATTTCAAACTGTACTTAAAATATTTTCATTAATTTGAGAATTTCATTCAATGTATTTTAATCATGTACATGCCCAAATCTTCCCATTAATTCCTCCCAGCCTCAAATTGTCACTTCATACTTCATCTGACATTACTGTGGTGTTTACATAGACAATTCCAGTTATACTTGTTTTATGTATATTCAAGCTGTACACAGAATTATCTATTCACACAGAAGGGAATCATTTCTTATTAATGAGAAAAACACTGGCTACTCTTCTCTATGCCAACAGATTTCCCAGTCATCCAGATCCAACCTTCAGCTTCTATAGTTTCTCTGTCTCCCATGTCTTCTTGCTCTAACACATGATCCAGGCTGCCATGTTATATTTTAGCTTCTGAATGTTAAAATACTTCTGCTAACCTTTTGAGGACCACAGGAATAGATATGAATAATCTAAATCTTTTCCTATTGGTTACAGCCTCGACTTTCCCTCTCATGTCCCATCACTTTCTTAATTCATTCAGTTCTCTCTCTCTCTCTCTTTCTCTCTCTCTCTCTCTCTCTCTCTCTCTCTCTCTCTGTTTATTTTCAAGACAGGGTTTCTCTGTATAGCCCTGGCTGTCCTGGAACTCACTCTGTAGACCAAGCTGGCCTTGAACTCAGAAATCTGCCTGCCTCTGCCTCCCAAGAGCTGGGATTAAAGGCGCGAGCACGCACACACACACCACATACACTTAAATTGTTTTTTAATCCTTGAAAATTTTTTGAAACAATAAAAGAATTCAGAAATTGAAACTTCTTGAGGTCAAGTCTATTTTAAGTATGAGCCGAAGGTTGTTACCATAAGATTGAGTACGTATACACATGACAGTGAAAGAAGTATCAACACACACATAGACACAGTGGGGGCGAGTGACTAAGATTGAGCGAGTGAACACCTTTCATGTACTTCCCAGGTTCACAAACAGCTTCTGAGTGAGCATGCCTTGGCTCTGGGCCAGTTTCTCACAAGTGCTGGTCTGAGCTCTGCGGGGAAATATTTAGCAGATGAAACAAAGAAGGAGCAGAGCAAGGGATGCTGTGTGTGGCCCTTACCTTCGACCAGTCTCCGGCAGTCAGCTGTGGGGGGCAGTCTGTCTTGGCACAAGACTTATGAGAAGATGCCTTGGGTCCTTGGCACAGCTCATCCGACAAATTCAAAAAGCTGCCATCAGTTAACAGCTGTCGACAGGTGACTCTCCGGTTCTGAGTTCCCCCACCACATGTCCTGGAACACTAAGAGACAGGGAAGCAGGGGGCTTTTACTTTCTGAAAATGCAAAGCGGGGCCGCCACTCTAGTCACAGGTAGAATGGGCCATGGTTTGCCACGCTGCTGTACCTGCTGCCAGTCTTCGATGTGCCAGCTGGGAGGGCAATCAAACTGATTGCATGCTCGTAAGGCATGCGGCTTTTCCTCTCTGCATTCCTCCGGAGGGGCTGGAGGTTCCTCAGGATGGAGGCAGTATACATCTCGTGTCTGGATTCCAACACCACAGGTAGCTGAACAGGCTCCCCAAGAGCCCGTGTGCCATCTGTATCAAAAGCCAAGTGGGGAAAAAAGGCACAAAGCAACTGAGGAGAGGCGAACCTCCCAAAAAGGCAAAACACAACGAAAACAAACGATCCCAAGCTTCTCGCGGTACCCTCGATTAGTGGTACTCAACCTGTGGGTCACAATTGGGATCACACATCAAATATTTACATTACGATTCGTAATACTACCAAAATTACAGCTGTGAAGTAGAAATTTTTGGTGGTGGAGGTGGGGTCACTACACCATGAGGAACTTTATTAAAGGATTGCAGCATTAGGAATGCTGAGAACCACTGGTCCCAGCCTTATTACTGTATATCGGTTCCAAACTGTGGTATCTCCATGTATATATGTGATTATCACAGAGAAACATGACATTTAAAGAGAAGGCATGCCAGGGAAGTGGTGAAAGATCTCACTTGTTTGGTGTGACCCTGAGTGACAGGGGATTGCTTTCCCCACCCTGCCCTGACACCAACCATCAAAACTGAAATCTTCACTTGGTTTTTGAGTCTCACAGCAAAGATGATTTACAGAGGCACCAAAGGAGATTTTTAAAATGCTTACAAACACATTTCAGGAAGTCTTGGGACACCTGGATTCATTATTTGTAATATCCTTGAGAAAATTCCTTTATGTTAGGGTTGGATTTAGAGTACATATATAATGTGATTCCTTCCTAATAAGAAAAAATCAAGTTTCCTAGGGAAACAGCTGGAAAAATGAAAACCGCAGCAGCAGCAGCAGCAGCATTTGACTCATATTTCCAAGTTACTTCAGCGAGGATTCCTGCAGCTTGCACCCCCACCCGAAGCTTACACGCCCCATTTCCTGAAGTGCTGGAAAATACCATTTTTAAGTCTTTTCTCCATCTTATTAGAGAGATGTTGGACATTATGGCTATTTTACTTGTGTGTGATTTTTTTTTTTTTAGGGAACATGAATTCTTAACTAGTTACCACAGAGATACTCAAGAATGAGAAATTTTAAAATGCTCCAAACATACCGTAAAACCATGCTCCTCTAGGGTGTTTTGCAATGCAAGAAAGAAAAATAATGAATTTCACAAAGCAAAATAAGACCATAAAGTTTGAATCACTGAGGGACAAGCCTGCTCAGCACTCCATACAGCAGCAGCTTAAGTGGACACACAGTAACCACACACACACAGTACATGTGTGAATCATTGCAGTGAACCTAAAACCTCTCGTGTGTCAGAGTAGCAGTGTTTCTGTTTTGTTTTCTTCTGACTTTTATTATGTTCATTCGCCATATAGGTGTTTATTATGAGAGGAAAATGAGTTCACTAAAAAAAATAGTTAAAAGTAATTTTATTTTTTTCACTTCTAATTTTCTATAGTAAACATTTTCCTTTCCGGGGGGATTGGAATAAAAAATAAAACAATAGTATCCATGACATGATACGAAGGACAAAAATGTTTATTATGAAAAGCAGTTTGTTAGTGAAGAACTAATAATTCCAGCATAGAGCTAGAATCAAAAGCAGGTTGGAATGTCCGTGTGTGAAAGGTTTGGTTCCCAGCTTGGCACTATGAACAGGTCATGGAACCTTTGAGGGATGGAGTCACTGGGACAGGTCTTTAGAGGGGTGGTGGGACTTCAGCCCCTGCCCTCTCTTTCTGTTGCCAACATCCTCCCTCCCATCTGAGACTTCAAGAGCATACATAGTCTTTAGGGTTCATGCTGACTCACACTTTCAGTGGTTTGAGCTCATGGGTTTTGGTGCCATTGTTTCTGGGCTGGTGAACTCTATGGCAGCAAAAGCATGGAGAGAGTAGGAGCTGCTCGATCATAGTGGACAAGAAGTGATGACTTCAGCATGATTATCTTTCAAAAGTATGCAACTAGAAAAATCAATTATAGCCCCACTAGACAGGAGATGGAACTGCTTTTACCCAGAAAGGGAGCAACAGGATGTGTGTGTGTGTGTGTGTGTGTGTGTGTGTGTGTGTGTGTGTGTGTATGTGTTTGTACACACACTCATGCATATTTTAATGCGAGAGATGAGTAACAGGTTGGTGCAAAACCACATCACTTCTGCCTACTGCTTCTCTACGTCCCTCTCCTGAGTTGCTGACTCTTGACAGAAGAGAAGGCTGTCTTCTGACCATTCTGTGACCCTGAGTTTTTCTACAAACTTCTGGCTCTCTCCTGGAAAAAGCAAATTCTGTGAAATAGCAATTGTGCAGCAGTTACAGGACAGGGCAGGGGAAGCAACCTCACAAGAGCAAGTAAGCATCCCACACCCGCCCCCCTGGACACCTCTGGCTAATACATCAAGTGCGTTTGCCTTTGGGTAAATAAAGGTCCACTGACTGTCCACCCCAGTCTCAGTGGTAAGTTTCACCCTGGGGTGATATTTTACTGCTATTGCCCTTGGAGTCTGTAAATATTTATATGGAAAATATTATGCAAACCCCTGTTCCTGTTATTCCTACACCACTGGTTTCTAGAACCTAAAACATTTTTGTAAACTTACCTTTATTTTGGCATAGAACCTTTGCCTCTCCTGGGCTTTCTCCAACATAACTCAATCTTTGAAAAGGTTATTAAAGTTACAACTCTGAAATGAGGAACAATATTTCCTTTTTTATAAAAACAGACTCTTAATTTTGCAGGTTCGCCAAAGCATATTGTGTGCTCCATTCTTTCTAGCATGGCAGCTCCGTGGCATGTGTTCCTGAGGATGGAGTGAGTAAGAACGCTGGCTAAGACAGTGAGGCCTGCTGTGCATGGGGACAGATGCAGGAACAAAACAGCAAGCATCCCTCAGCAGCCTTAAAAATCATCCAGATTAGCTGTCAAGTCTTCTGTGGTTTGGTGGTCTAATGAAGAAGGATGCCATAAACTAAACTCATCCTGCTTTCATTTCATGTATGGTTCTATCAAAGGTTGTCCTTTACCAAATCTGACTCTGTCATCCCACAGACAGTGTCCAGCTTTGAATGGTGTGAATGGTTTGTATGTGCTCAGCCCAGGGAGTGGCATCAGTAGGAGGTGTGGCCTACTTGAGTAGGTGTGTCACTGTGGGTGTGGGCTTAAAACCCTCACCCTAGCTGCCTGGAAGTCAGTCTTCCACTAGCAGCCTTCAAATGAAGATGTAGAATTCTCAGCTCCTCCTGAACCATGCCTGCTTGGATGCTTCCATGTTCATGCCTTGATGATAATAGACTGAACCTCTGAACCTATAAGCCAGCCCCAATTAAATGTTGTCTTTTATAAGACTTGCTTTGGTCATGGTGTCTCTTCACAGCAGTAAAACCCTATCTAAGACAGATGGTTTAATCCAGTGAGTTACTTGATCATGGTGAGAATGTGATTTGCAGTCAGCACATCCTGTATTTCCCAAATTTGAATGATTCTTTAGGCCAGTAGTAGAAAGTCTGACACTTTTGAAGCTGAGAATGTTTGTGCATGTGTGTGTGCGTGGGGGTGGGGATTCTGAGCTGTAGCTCCTTGAGTCCTGTGATCACAGATGGGCCCTGTTGCTAAACTTTCATGACTAGCATCTTCCAGTTAAGATGTTTTTAACTTATTGAGTGAGAGTTTCAAAGGAATTAATCACACTTAAAGCTGAGGAGAAAAGAAAAAAACACCAACCTCATAGGAAGTCACGAATCTGTGTAAGATCTGAGCAAAATGCAACTTGAAACCATCAGTTCCCCCAAAACGTTGCATGGGTCTGGGGGTATAGTTTTGGGTAAGAGTCTTGCCTAGCATTTGTGAGGTTCTGGGTTCCATCCCCAGGAGCACAGAGGGAAAAGAAAAGAATATCAGAGATCAAGAGTCTTTGATAATCACAAAATCTAATACTGTCTTCATTTCTCAGACTCTTTCATTCAAATCCCTAAGAGGGAGAAACACTGGTGTGAAGATACACCCTCTGTCCCCTATGTTCCCACCCATTTCCATTTTTCTTTGAACCATCAATAGCTCCTTTTTCTGAAGTGTCTGAGGTCAGTTTCCTATTCACATTCTGTTGACCTTTTCTTGACCAACGAGAAATGAGTCAGTGATTCCTTTTAAGGGAGAGAATTAACTGATGTCCTGGGTAGAGAAAGATTCAGTATGAACAAAGGTTCAGAACCTATGAGGGAGCATGAGCTAGCATGCGTCATATAGTGAATAACAGAGTATAGCTCCAAAGCAAATTCCTCAGGGTGTGTGTGTGTGTGTGTGTGTGTGTGTGTGTGTGTGTGTGTGTGTG